>CAKNXH010000820.1:102275-115761 GCA_932178445.1 Andricus quercusramuli | reverse complement strand
TCAACTTTATTTTTGTCTCAAGTGCAAAATATATTTTTTTCAAATTTTTTTCTGTGAATTTAGCAATTTTTAGCACAACTTTAAAACTATGTAGGGGTGGTTCACCCCCTTAATTAATTTTTTGTTGTTGAGAAAATTACGTTAGTCATCTTTCATCATGAGGAAACTTTCCCAGCAGGTTTGGTCGAAATCAATTTTGTTTTTCTACACAAAACTATACAATCGACACTTGCGACCCCTATCTTTGAGGGGTTGTTTCACCCCCTTAAAGTGTTTTTCCGCTGATAAAAAAAAATACGTGTCACTTAGTTTTTCGAGTACTACAACATATATCAGGGAGAATCAAATCGGCGAGGGACACCTGGAGTACCTTCCTTGTTAGTCTTTTCAATTCAATTCGTATTAATACTTTTTTTTTTTTGCTGGGCACTCCAATATTAAATTCTCAAAGACAGTCAAGGGAGGGTTCATAGACTGTCAAGCTAGCCATTTATGCTAATAAAAAATAAAATAACTTTTTTAAATTTATAATATTATTATTTTTAACTTATTTATTTACTCAAACATAACGTAACACATACACAATTACTACTTATATTTATTTATTGACTATATTTATATTGATCGCACGTTTCTTACGCTCTAAAAAATCGAACGCAAGCTGCGGGGATCAGAACTACCTATACTCTAGACACGATACTAACGCAGCTCATTCCTAACCGCTCAAGCCCCTCGGCTAATCATTCGGGCTGAAAACACAGTAAAAAATCTTGGCGTTGTGCTACAGCTGAAAACTGCGTGGCCGCGTAAAAAATTTTTTAGTGAGGGCTGCGAATTAGACAGCTTGCTGCAAGGCTGACTATGCTTGATAAATTGAACGCATTGTTTACACAATTTTTGTTTGAACAATTTTTGTTTAAATAATTGAAAAATATAATTTTTCACAGGAAATTATTTTTTAGCAACAATCCACGAAAAATATTTTTGATTCTATATCAGAATAATAAATTTTGTTAAATAAATGAGGAAATTTTTAAACAATTGTTGTGTATCTTTTTGAAAAAAATAACCCAGATATTCGATTCGTAATATCTCGGTGACTTCCCATTGTTTCAAGAAGTATTAGTGGTGACTCGATTAACTTCTAAACATTTTTTTCTTATTTATTAAAATTATAAATGTGAAGATGGCTTTTATGTAAATGTTTTTGTAATGAAAAACAAACACACTTTATTCTATTATAAGACACATTCTTATATTTTATTCTAATATTTCTATAAATATTTTATACCCATAAATACGAACTTGAAAATAAAACCTGCTTACATCCAGTTTTCTGCAATGTAATAATGGCCATCTTCTAATTTATTTTGAATATAAATAAAAGTGTATCATAAGTAATAGCGCGAAGATTGAGAAAGACGTGGGAATACTTTTTTTTTTCTTATACCATTAAGCCATTTCCCTTTCGGCGAGCCTCTAGGGGTAAGCGTGACACTACCCGATTCGGGTAGTGTTTCTAGGTGGATAGTTTCTTGTAGTAAATAACTGGAAGTGTGGGCTCACCACACCCACGACCGCCAACAGCAACGCAGTAGTATCAGACGGTCACCCATCCAAGTACTAACCGCGCCCAACACTGCTTAACTTTAGTGATCTAACGGGAACTGGTGTTCCCAGCGTGGTATGGCCGTTGCCATATTACTTATATTACTTATACCACTTAAAATTTTCGAGCCTGTAAATTTTCGTTAAAGAAACAATCGTACAACTTTGTTTAAGAAATTTTATATCTAGCAGAATAAGGTAGCAAGTGAATAAAATTTTTCACCTCATCTCAATCTTGGAGATTTAAATCCTTTATGCGAGCAGTTGTGAAAGTGAAAGATCGATTTTAAATTCGAAGAAAGGCATACCTTTTTTATCATAAATAATGGTTTTAAATCATTCTTGATATCTTAATGCGTTTTACAATTACTTTTTGTCGTAAACAGTTTATTTGCACATTTGATCATTTTAAATAAGCAAGCCAATAGTAACCAATCTGGTTGCCGACTTGACGCATGCGCAGTGAAAAAAGATACGAGATTTGGAAGCACTGAATCTTCATCCAGTGTCTACTACACTCATATACCAATATGTGAATTTGTCACTGAGCTCCACGGCTGAGAGCACCTCTGCAAATTCTCCCAGATAGTCATGGACTGTTTCCCTGACTCGTGTTCGAGTTCTTTGTTTCTGAATCAGGCACTTATTCAATTAAAGTCTTCAAAAATATGAGTTTTTTTTATAGCCATTTCATAATTATATACATTTGCTTTGTAAACTGTCTGATAAGAATTCCAAGACTGTTGTTCGTTGACTGTGCTTGAAAACTTCCATGACTTTCCTTTATTTTCCCATGAAAATTTATGACCACTTCATAGAAAGTATACGAGACTTTATAAAAATGACGGCCCGTCCAGAAGTCCAGCACTAATCTAAGAAATGTTCCAAGACTTATTTTTTCCGTGTAGCAGTGGATTTTGTGATAAAAAACAAAATCACAAACAACATTGTTTCTCAAATGGAAAATTATTGTTTTTCAATCAAATATTTTGAGGGGAGTATTTTCCTAAGTTCTTTACAGTCAATTACGTTGAAAAAATCTGCAATCTGAATTAATTCTGAATTGTGAAAAAAATATGATCCGTTGTAATTAATCAACAATGATAATATTAGTATATATACCCCCCTTCCCCGTAACCTGAATCAACAGTGTGACATGTCAACTTTATTAATTCGTGTCTACATGTCTTTTAAAGTTGAAACTGCGCTCCAGCAGTCTGTGGCGGTCATATTTTATCCCTAGTAACTCTTACTTCTCTACCCGGAGGTTGTTACTGGTTAGAACGCAAGACAATCTGTAAGTTCCAAATTCTGTATCGAACCCAAAAAGTTTAGGGGACTTTTCGACTTATTTTGTTTTGTTCTACACGCCCCTATAAGGATAGCGATAACTCGCGGGACACCCTGTATATATAGTTGAATGTCTGTTCGTATGTCGCCGCATCAAATGCAAACGCGGGCATAAATTATCACCAAACTTCGCATCTACATTCCTGATAAACTCCTACATGTTTATACGGTAGTCTAAGGTTGTGATTTTGCTTGTGATGGTTATCGGGTGAAGCCCGCGGGTGACAGCTAGTATTCACTATAGCATAAAAATATCTGAAAACCCGATTAACTCACTAATTATAAACTAACAACCTTCTTAAATTTGTGATCAAAATATAAATAGAAAAATATATTGCGTAGAAATTATTTTCCAAATACAGTTTAAAAACTGAGAAAAGTATACCAAATTCTGGAAGAAAAAGAATGAAACTATCTCCTGCAATGCCTCTCAAAGTGATTAAACTTGTAATCGAATGGTATTTTCGTGTATTTCGTTTGCTCCCACGGTGTTGAAGTGGATGTCCCGCAGTGTTAACTCACGACCACGAATTATCATCAGCGACTTTTGACAATCAACGAGCACATTCAGGGATAGAACGAAGTAGAACACCAGCTATTCTTGAAGCTGTCACTTTTGCTATATACCTATTGGTCAAAGCTCATTTCAGTTTTCTTGTGAATGATTGAGTGAAATTTGAGTTGAAAATTGAGATATAACTGAACAAAAAAATTGAGGCTTAAAATAATTAAAATTAAAGTCGATACAACCTTGTCTCCATGTAGAAAAATGGTACGATTTCAATAATGAACTACTTTCAAGTTTCGAACGTGGAAGCCAGCCCATATAACACATTGGGTTATAATTTCTGAATGATTATATTCCCTGTATTAGGAAATATTTTCTGTGACCTTCATTCTGCAAAAACAACATTATATTCCATGCATCAGGAAATATACGCTTTGACCTTCATTTTTCAAAATAAATTTTTTTTTCTTCGAAAAATGCTCCTGATCAATAGAAAGAGCATCAGGTAAAAGATTTGTTATTGGCATTGACAGATAGTGGTCACAAATCCAAAGGAAAAAAAATGTTAGATTAGAGTCATAATCAAAAAATTAAAATTCGAGGAAAAAATATGTTTTTAGATCCCCAAGTCCCTAAATTAAAAATACAAATCAAAAAGGGACGGTAAAAAATATTAAATAATTAGAAACAAAATAGGGATCTACTAGAAAAAAATGCATACGCATTTGAATAAGCTGCCCTACTAAGAAATATACTTTTTTTGTATGATACAGTTTTACCGTATAAATTCACATGTTTTGAATTCCAAGAAATATCCGCTTCCACGTAATTTGGCGGAGATTTGTAATGTGTTAGTGAATTTCAAAGAACTTGAAAAAAAATTTGCGGAATTTCAAAAAATTGTGAGGAATTTTCAATTGATTTCAGTAATTGGAAAGGATTGCCAAGAATTTTCAAGATTTAAAACAATACAATAACTAAATGATGGCGTGCCCAGAGGCGGGCCGAGAATGGCCAGAGGATACTTTGGAGAAATAATATACATATTTTATCATCTATTTCTAAACTGCTGAAGGCTGGTGCCCTCCTCATTATACATTACAAACCAACCATGACTTTGTCGCTTCTAGTTTTATTCCTAAACTCTCACCATTGACCGAAGTAGGGAGCGACTGACCCCGTATGTCGTCATACATTTTCCCGATTACCGATCTAGCCCTGCTCGGTTTGGTATCTTCGGGGCCAGATCGGGATAATTTCATGGCCCAGACCATAGCCAGACCGGTTCAAGTATTGCAACGCCACCTAGTTCCAATTTGGGGGAATTGCCTTGCTGTCAAATGAACTGTGTTATTGTAGATAAAATTCATGTCTATTATCTGAGCTTAAGTCTATAATGCAATAAACAATATTCCAAAGCCTAGTGCACCAAGAGTTTGAAACCATCGCGTGTTAGCTGCTTGAGACAATTTTCGTTATGTGAATGAGCTAGGGTAAGTAAATCGTTAAATCATATTGATTGAATCGAAACCTAACCTCAAACTTGAAATTTATTTGAAAACTTATCATAAATTGTATATTTTTGAGATATTTTGAGTTTGAATTAAAGTTATTGATCACATATTAAAAATTATGTAGATAATGATGCAGATGATGCAGAAGAAATTCAGTTTTCTTCGGCATAACCTCAACATTTTATTTCATTCTTATATTAATTTAACTGACGATTTGGGAATTAAATTTAGAGTTAAATTTATTATTTTGGAAGAAAAATCTTCATAGTTAAGTCATTCTTATCTTGCAGTTCCAGTTTTATACTAAACATTTTTTTTCAATTCAAGATTCCAAATTTTGAGCTCATAGTTTTAAAAAGATTTCATTGGTAATATACTTTTTGAAAATACCCCGTTTCAATTCAGAATGAAATTTCTGTTGAGAAATTCCCGTCTTCAATCCAGAATTTAAAATCTTTTCTAAAAATTTCCCGTTCCAACTAAGAATCAAGTTTCTTTTGAAAAGTTCCCTGTTCCAATGCAGACTTTTAATTCTTTTCGAAAATTTCCAATTATAGCTCAAAATTGGTTGAAATTTGAATACTCCCTGTTTCAACTCAGAATAGTCCAGAATTGTAATTCTTTTCGCGACTTACCCGTTTTCAATCAAAATTAGAATTATTCAAAAAAAATTCCCTCTTTCAATTCAGAATGTAAATTCTTTTCGAAAATGTCCAGTTTTATCTCAGAATTATTATTCTTTCGAAAAACTCCTTGCTCCAGTCAAAAAGACTAAATATGTATTGATTTTGTATTTATGTTAATATTTGGCACTTGAATAAAAAATATAGTTCACTTCATTAAGTTGTACTGTTATAAAATTATTATTATGAATAAAATTATAAGAAATCATAAGTTTCAAAAATGGCTCTTAACGGTAAATTGGTAGGAGCCAGGTTGGGTACCGATCGGGTGGCCAGATCGGGCGCCAGATCTGGCACCGATCGGGCCGAGTGCTTCATCAGCGATCGGGCCCAGGTCCATTATCCAGATCTGGGCCATATTTCGCCTGTTCAAGACCCGGTCTGGGCCATAGCAGAATTTCTACACGGGACGTTATAACTGGACGCACCATCTTACGACGACTTGGTTAATTATAGTGGGCATGACTTTTACTCACAAAATACATTGCTCGTATTAAATTGTTATTTGGGCGTATAATTTGAAAAATGAAGAATAAAAACAATAGAGTGGCCTCGCAATAGATTAAAACTTTCATTGATGAAAGGCATGTATCCAGTAAAGGTAAAGGAAAGGTACAGTTTCAGGCGATGGATGGAGACTGAGTGTTTGGGATTCTAGAGGGGTGAATAATTCTGATGAAAGTCAATTACGAGAAACCATGCACGACAGAAAGCTAGATATTTTATGTGTACTTTAAACAAAGAAAATGAAATGCGACAGTAGAATAATCGAAAATGAGCAGTTCATGCATGGACTCGAACTATGGTGAGGAGCAGATAGCGAGTCACTTGTTTGCCAAGGAGTCTGTCTGATTATGAATGAGAGATCAAAACAGCATGTCAAGGGGAATACATTTTTAGCTCCCAGCAAAGATATTTCACCTAGATCGTGGTAAATTGTTTTAAATATTTTCAGAGTGCTTGCTGAAATCTGAGAGTTTCTTTTCACAGAGCGAAGTTCAAAATTCAAAAAATGATTTCCAAAAAATTATAATTCCTACCGACTGCATTTTTTTTAACGTTTATTTTTATTTTCAAATTAATTTTCCTACCAAAAAAAGATTGTAAAGAGCATTTAATAATTATTTTTCTCCAAATGTATCTAATGTAATATAATGTAAATGTATTAATTTTTTTTTAGTTTTGTAATTTTTCTTCGTAAAAAGTTACCATAAGAAAAAAATCCCCGGCTATTCAACTTTTCAATGTTCAAAACTTTTAATTTAAAGTATTTTCTAACCAAACTAAAATTCTTCGATTCAGAATCACAAATAGACATGTCTATTTCTACAATTTTAAATAGAATATTCAAGAAAACATCACAAGAAGTAAAAATGGAATTAAAGTGAAGGGAATCAAAAGCCAAATTAAATTTTTACTGATCCACATTTTAGTTTTGCATAAGAAACTTTATTATGAAATCGCTAAATAATTTAATTACAATTGTAATAACAAATGATACAATTTTTTATGAAGGATTATGTAAGTAATTATATACAAATTAGCCTAGCTAATACGAATTATAATCATACGAAAATAAATGGTCGATTGCTTCTTAGTAACAACCGTAACGAATTAAGTGACCAGAAAACAAAAATCCATTCACTTGCTTTGAATGGGTTTCCAAGTCGTTTGAATAGCGTATCTGTGACTGGAATTCCAGATTGCCGCCGTTTGGGTTTCAACATAATTTTACTCGTTATTATTTTTTTGACAGACTTATAAGCCACAAAAGTCTTCACATTCTCTAGAACTAAAATAGCAAAAGGAATCTAGTAGCCTTGCTTGTGATTTTTCTCAATCTATCAATACTTTATAAATTTTAAAAATCATGGAAAATATGGCAGCCTAACCTGAAAAAAATCGGTCTCATCCAAAAAGAGGTAAACCGATTCAATCTGACTTTGCTTGAAATAGACATTGTAGTACATTGCAGAATCAAGACCATTCGAGAAACTGACCCATTCACATAGTCGCAAACCAATTCAGTCTTAAAAATCTCAATCTGCAAATGACAGATACGCAATTCACGGAGTCGCCTTTTCAATGGGTTCTTTTTTCCTGGGTACCATTCATACGAATTAATTACATATATGTGCTAATAATATTTTGAAATGGGGAAAAGTTACTTTCAGTCCTCGAGAATAAATAAATAATCCAGAATAATTAACAAATTTCAAATTTCCGCTCGAACAGAGCAGTATTTAATATTTATTTTTTCTTGTATTTTTTACGTGCTTTAACATTTTACTGCAATTTAAAATCTTATTTCTTTGGATTAACTTCAAATAAAAATCATAAGAAGCGCGGGAAATTGTTTTAAATATTTTAATAGTATTTGCTGAAATCTAAGAGTTTCGTTTCACAGAGCAAAAGCACAAAATTCAAAAAATGATTTCTGAGAAATTATAACTCCTACCGACTACGTTTTTTGTAACGGTTTTTTATTTACAAATCAATTTCCCAAACAAAAAAATTGAATAAAGCATTTAATAATCATTTTTATCCAAATTTAATAATTTTTTAATTTTGTAATTTTTCTTCGTAAAAAGTTACCCTAAGAAAGAAATTCCCGACTATTCAACTTTTCAATGTTCAAAACTTTTAATTTAAAGTATTTTCTAACTTAACTGAAATTCTTCAATAAAAAATCACAAATAGACATGTCTATTTGTACAATTTTAAATTAAATATTCGCGGAAACATCATAAGAAGTAAAAATGGAATTAAAGTGAAGGGAATCACAAGTCAAAATTAAATTTTTACTGATGCAATATTTTAGTTTTGAATACAAAACTTTATTATGATATCACTAAATAATTTAATTGCAATTTTTAAAACAAATCATAGAATTTATTATGAATAATTATGTAAGTAAGTAAATTCGCGCAAAAAAGATCGATTTCCAGAAAAAAAGAAGAAAGTTTAGAGTTAAAAAATCAAATTTCAAAACGTACCTGCTTCTAAAAATATATATTTTTTAAACATCCCCACTGACGTTATATTTTGTTCTTTTCAATAATCTTTGAAAACCTTTATAAGGATTTGTGCGAGAACTAACGATAAATCCTAATTCATTCAATTAATTATTTATGTAGGGGCTAAAGAAAAGTGAAGAGATAATAAATACACAAATTAACGGGTTCCGAAAATATAATTTCATGAATTATAAATACTCTGAATTTTAAAATGACAGGATTTTGAATTTACCGCAAAACTAAAAATCTCAATAATCTCCAAATTAAAATTTACGGAACTAATAATTGTCCAATTATCAAATTCTACAAATTTTTTCAATTCCCGAAATTTAATATTGACAAAAATAAATAATTATTATTTAATATTTCTTTAATAACTAACTGTTTATTTTTGTCACATCTTAAATTTCGAAAATTTGCAAATTGTATGGAAATTGAATGTTTCTTTAATTGTATAATGAAAAATGGTATGATTCAAAAATTATATAATTCGTTAAATTATAATTTCGGGTATTTTTAAATTGGGTGTTTCCCAATTCCAGACATAAGAGTAAATTATATGTGCTACAAGTATTTTCAAATAGGAAAAAGGCCGCTTCAGTCCTTTAATATACATAAATAATTCATATTAATGCAAACATTTTGAATACCCGCTCGACGTTTATTGCGCCGCCTTGCGTATGTGGTCGACACAATCCCTTTAAACGAAGCGGCAATGCCGAATTTATCCGAAAAGTACCGAATAAAGCCGAAGCCACAAAACTGAAGGTAGCGCCGCACTTGTGGCATGTGGCCTAACTAGACCCTTGCCGCATCTAGGTAAAATATCTTTGCTTCCAGATTGTCGTGAGTCAGAATGAAAGTGTGAATCAGAAGACTATTCTATTCATCATAGCATGTTACGCCCCAGATGATGGTGACAGGAGACGGTTACATATTGATTAGCTTATGCTTAGAAACTAGCTTGTTTATTACAAATACTTCGTTTAGACATGAAATGATCCACTTGCACACCTGTATCAATTAGCTTAGGTCAAGGTTGAAGAAAACAAAACTAAAAAGACGAAAGGGACGCCAATCAAGATAAAGAATTTACAGAAACCAGATAATACACAATATAGATATAAAGGGCGCGTGTACAATACTCCATAAAGCTTCGTTGGCAGTGCAACTGAAGAGTCCAATCAAAACTTGTTGTACAACAAAGTCAATAACTGAAAAATCGATTCATTTTAACATCATCTATATACCGGAATAGCAGAGGGGTGCTTCCACTGTATTGCCCAATGTAAAAAATGTGTCACGAGAGTTGAAAACGGCCCTGCGGCGGCGCTGGTAGTAACTTTGTTCTACAAAACCATGCAACACCATAGGAAAAATGCACAAAAATTACAAAATAAATATGACAAACCGTTTAACATCATTTTTTCTTTATAATGTAGAGTGAGGTAGTAAACGAGACTTATGTACTTACTTATTATTTTGTGTAATATAGGAAAAAGCGGCATAATTGACATAATTCCAAAAAAAATGGCATGGACGTTCGGGACTTATAAAAAATAATGAAAAAATAAATAACGAATATACAAATTAATGAAAAAATGGTCGAAAATATAAATGACCAAATTATAAAATTTTTAAAATTTCAAATAACGAGAAGATTTTTATTTGACATGAAATAAAATCCCGAATTTTGAAATATCCGAAACTAAAATTGACCGTCTTCGAGACCAAATGATAAAATTGCCGAATTACACGATTACTGAATTATTAATTAATCATTAATTAATAAATTAGAGGAAATGGCTCAAATTTGATATAGGGCTTGAATTTGAGTCACCTGGATTTCTGGAAAACTAAAACATGTACTACACAGTAAAAACTAGGCATTCATTTTCATCTAGGATCCTTTTTTGGGCGTTCCAATATGATCTCACAAATAGTCTTACTTTAGTACCAATTTATGTCTTGTTTAGTTTGCTAACTTCAGATTGATAAATGATCCTAGATAGCAAACTAAATTGATTCAGAGGGTGCATTGTTTCAATTTTTCCAAACTTCACTCTTACAAAAAACAAAAAATAGGTGAAATTAAAACTTCGAAAAAATTAATATTGAACCGTCACACTCGGACGTCGCGAACTTCAGCCCTATGGGTTACGTTGGTTTCTAAACTTGACAGATTAGAATTTGTTTGATCAGACTTAGTTATTGACAGATGATTCTTATTTCGAACCTATTTCAATCCACAAATTGACCTCATTTTATTAGATTGACGGATCAAACTGAATTGCGATTGTTTTGTTGCGTGAACTGTTTTAATACCGAATTAAGTTCTAAATCGAATCTTAGTTTTTACAGTGTAGGTTGGTGACAGTGCGAACTGAACGCATTTAAGTGTTGTGGAAAATAGTGACAGTTTCACTGTTTCATTCACTTCACAAAAAGTGTGAGACAGAAAAATAAAAAATCAGATATCCTGAATTAATTTCAGGGAAGTTTTAAATGTCTATTTATTATTTCGGGAATGTAGTTTTTCCAATAAATGTTGTATGTTGTAGTGAAGTAGGGTTAGTAGAATAGTATATTGCTCGGTCGATATGGAGATCCTCCTGTTTAGGGGTTATGCTTTTCAAACATGAACATTTTGTACGGGGTGGCTCTAATTTGATATACCATGTGTGGCTCGAATTTGATTATACCAGAAAATCACAGTTAGACATTACTCAGCTCCCTGAATGTTAAAAAAATGGGTTCATGTATTCATGCATGTATGTGTGTGTGTATGACTGTGCTTGTTTAGTGTGGATTCATGTGATCCTAACAATGCCGAGTGTAGTGTGTAAACTAACGCTTATTGTCCAATTTGTCTTCTTTGCAGATTTCAGAATGTCAAATACCAGATTCGATTATACTTTGTATCATCCTAAATGATATTAATAAATAGTTTCATATCGGAAACTTGATTATTTTTCATGTATTTCGATGTTTTTATAGTTATATCAAATTAGAGCCACCATTTACCGATTTTCGAAAAACTCGTTTTTTGGAAAATCTTTATTTTAAAAAAACTTGATGATATGAAAAAATCAATCGAAAAGCAGTTGGTATATCAAATTCGAGCCCTTTCCTCCATTAATTATTTTCAGCAATGTTAAATTTCGGCAATTTTAAATTTCAGAAATTGAAATATTTGTGGGAATCTAACAATTCATTTATTTTATAATTTGGTCAATTTTATAATTCGTTAATTTATATTTTCACCATTTTTTTTCGTTGATTTGTGGTTTTGATATTTATTTTTTCGTTATTTTGTATTAGTCCCGGATATTCGCACACTTTTGAATACAGTGATGAAGAACCATTTTTTTATATTGCGGTTTTACAATAGAATATGACTATATAATAAATATAATTATTATATCTATACTTTATAAAAAATTAATATGATATATCATAAAATATTATTTTCTGTTACAAATAACGAACTATTAAATGAGATATTTTCAAAATTAAAATAGACCCTGTAACAAAGCTTAAACATTCTAATATTTGTGTATTCACTCTTGAAGAAAGACAATTAACAAATATTCTCATCTTTCGCAGCAATCAAATTAATCGAAAATTATTTTTCGAAGTCTTATTATAAATTACGAATTAGAATTAGGTTTGAGCTGATTTCGCTAATTCTTGTTTCTGCAAATTAGCTTTTCTGGATTCAGCTAAAGGAGTTTTAGCAAACTGTCGCATTCTATTTAAAAAAATGTTTACTGCAAACGAACTGGCCTGCTTTCACGGTAAAATTTTTCCGAATTGAAGATTTTTACCATGAAGCTTTAATATTAAAGCTTTTCGTCGTTCCGAAAGACAAAGTGATATAACTGTGTTTTATTGTTACATTTTTGAGAGTTCGTAACGATTCTACATGACGAAAGCCATATAACCGTCAAAACAACACGAACAAAGTTACTACTAGCGCCGCCGCATGGCCGTTTTTAATACATTGACAGCTATACAGTACACAGTATAGCACTGTATAGCACAACAGGCATTACACTGTCTGCAAGTATCAACGAAAATGTTGAACGTCATGACACACAAAGTAACTAACACTAATACCAAGTTATTTAGAGATTTATATTTTTGCTTTCTCATGAAGTAAAGTTGCAATTCTTATTTAATCCTGATGTCTTATTAGGGTAAATTTCATTCCTTGAAGGATTATCTAAATCTCTTTGGTTCGTTTCAATTTTAGAGAATTTATTTTACAATAATATAGTTTATAAAATTATGAAATCTACGATTCCTAAAACTATTTTTCAAATAAAAACGCGCCAAACAAATGTGTAGAAATAATAGGTCACAAAAATAATTACCTCTATTAACATATGCAAAAAAATTGTATTATAACAAGAGTATATATATCTTTCGGTTTATATAAAAATTCTGTTCAAACTCTTAAAACTAGTTTTGACGTAGCAACATCGAGACCCGCAATCTTTTTTCTTCTTAAACATTCATGGCAACATAATTTAATGTGAAATGAATAGAAAAAAGATTTATTTTTCATTATAAATGCCGTCACTATGGCTTTATTTATATGACTTGTTTATATAATAAACTAATGATATCGGATGACAAATTTTCATTATCAAATATCACCTTTTCGCTAAAAGCATGTAATTTTAATGCTGAAATTAACTCTACAAAGGAACAATAATTGGTTGATAAAAATTAAGTTTACAAGTCACCCACGTGCATCAAATTCAAGTTCATTATAAATTCATTTAATCATTCATTCATTAT
>CAKNXH010000820.1:65140-102175 GCA_932178445.1 Andricus quercusramuli | reverse complement strand
TTGTCCAACTGATGCGGGAACGACCTACATCCAAAGGCACAATGCGGCACTAAGAGTGCTTTATTCCCATCTCTGCCACTCTTACGGATTTAGCCCAAATGTCGCTCCGCTAAACGCTCCTAGGGAAATAGAGTCAATTGTCGAGAATGAGAAGTGCCGTATATACTGGAACTTCATATTCTCGACAATTGTTTCTGTGGCGCACTCGAGGCCTGGCATAGTTCTCCTTCACTTTGAGAAACGAACCATGTTCGTTATCGAATTTTCGGCACCAGCTGACAAAACCGTCACAGCTAAGGAGAAAGAAAAGAAAGAGAGGTATAAAGATCTTATAAGGGAGTTGCGACGGTTATTCCCGGAAAATTCTGTTAAGCTAATCGTCTTAATCATCGGCGCTCTTGGAGGTGCCAAAGTTTCACTGGTTAATAGTCTGAAAATCATTCCTGTGTGTCAACAAAAGGCTGAGACACTTGCGGGGAAAATTCAGGAGGCGGTCGTCCTTGGGTCGCTCCGTGTCCTCAGGGTGCACGAGACTTTTGCCAGGTCATCGTATTGAATTCATCGCAGACTGTAACCGCCTATCTCACGGTCGTGAGACGTGTTTACAGCTGGAATTTTACCGTGATTTCACTGGGAGCGGGTGCAATTTTTTTTAGATTAGCACCCGCTCCCAGCGAAATCCTGCGGTTGTCCTTATGACAAACTTTTAACTATATATATATATATATTTTTGTTTTGTTTTGTTGATAGACTGCGATCACGTGGTTTTTGCTTCTTTTTTGTTGAATAGAAGCGTTGTTACTCTATATTCTTGTGGCTCGGTAGTTTAGGGAGTTCAGGAAAACTAGGTATAGGCAGGTGTGACTCTTCTGATGAGTTTACTTTTCCATGTTTTAGAATTTCAAAGGCTTTTTCGATTTTCTTGGCTGCTTGTGATAAAGCTTCATTCGAAGGTCTGAAAGATAATCCTCCTTGTAGATAATCCTTCAAGGAATAAAATTCACCATAATAAGACATTTGGATTAAATAAGAATTGCAACTTTACCTAATGAGAAAGCAAAAATATAAATATCCACATAACTTGGTATTAGTGTTAGTTACTTTACATGTCAGGGCGTTTAATATTTTCGTTGATACTTGCAGACAGTTTAATGCCTGTTTTGCTATACAGTGTACTGTAACGTGAACAGGAAGAGTTCGAACCGCTTGAACAATCCCGGGTCCATTGGCTAAATGCACAAAGTAGTTTCAGTGGTGAGGGGCACGGCACGGACTGGAGGGATCCACTCATAAATAGTCTGATTCATATAATACTTTTAACTTATATTCCCATAGTTCGATTAACATAACCTCAAAAGCTGAAAAGTGTGTATTAATGTAAAATTTCATACCCATATATTTTTTTGAGTAAATTTGTGTAATAAACTAGAACTACAAGTTTATTAGGCTACTGATAACGTTTTTTTTTTCGAAAAAAAACAATGAATTACGCAAAATAATCCTCTATTTACATAAAATGATCTTTTTCACTGTCGTTCAATAACTTTCACAAACCTGAGCTCTTCCAAAAGATATAATCATTTTGCATTCTACGGTATATTAAATCAATTATTTTGGAAATTGTTTTTTTTTTCGGAAAAACGTAATCAGTAGCCTGATAAACTTAGAGTTTTAGATTTTACTCAAATTCACTCAAAAAATATATGGATATGAAATTTTGCATTAGTACACACTTTTAGGCTTTTGAGTTTATGTTATCCGAACTATAGGGATAAAGGTAAGAAGTATTACGTGACTCAAACTATTTGGCTACATAATTAATGATTAAATGGATCGATTTTTTAGTTATTGACTTTGTTTTACAACAAGTTTTCATGGAGAATTTTTTCGCAATTTTTGTGTAAAATTTGGAGGCTAGAAGAGCAGTTTCCCGACTCTGTGGCAGTAATGCGCTAAAGAAAAACCCTTTCCGAGTATTTTGCACTTTGGTTTGTCTGATTTGGTTGCGAAATGCGTTGTTGACGGATTTTTGAACGCGTCAACCCATTCTCCTCCCACTGTGCGGCGTGTGTACTCAGCGAATCTTTCTAAAAAAATAGCTACAATTTTATTTCCATTTTATTGCACTTTTTCTCTGTGAACACTCAACATCCCTCCACGAAAGGACATACAGAACCATACAGAAAAAAAGTCTGTATGGAAAAAGTTGGTTATTGTCATGTAATATTCCAGCAAATCCATACAGACTTAACTTTTCTGTATGGATATGTATGGAATGTCCAACAGAAGATGTTCAGGTTTCTGCTGGTTTCTGTATATATTTGCGATTGGTTTTGGAGAATGCCATATTGGACCCTACGGACCCCCGGGTCTCTATGGTTATGTATGGAATTCTCCACAGAAGAGGATCTGGTTTCTGTATGGACTTGCAATTCGATTTGGGGAATTCCGCATTGGACCATACAAACCCCCGGGTCTACCTGGTACTGTATGCACGGAGAGAAAAATGTAGGGATTAGCGCATGAACATTTGTCACGCATTAATTCTAAAAGTGCGAGCAAAATTTCCAAGAGCCTCCACGGACTTTCTCGGTGAGTCTCCTTGCGAACATTTAGTGGTGCGAACGTGTCAACAGGCAGACGGCGTGGTCTAAAAGCAAATCGCAAGGAGTCTCACCGAGAAAGTCCGTGGAAGCTCTTGGAAATAAAACAAGAGACGCCTGCGATATGCGCCTGTTGAATAGTCCATGCACTAAAAAAAGTACGAGCTACCAGCTATACTAAAGACGGGTGCGCAGCCGTGCCACGCATAAAGGAGATCCTTGCTACTCTTTTCGGATCGCTGCTGTCCCAAAAGTATAGGCGAGAGCGGGTACCGTTCTTCAAGATCGTGGCTTTCTCGGCGCGCGCAGTCTTGTAAGGCCACCGCAGTACGAATTTTTAGAGTAGCAGCGTTACTGCGTTTGGGGTGGGAGCTGTCTGAAATATGTATAGGGCGAAGCGCTGTACAAAATAGTGGAAACACTGCTACACCAAAAACAGAAAAACACTCGCTAATGGTTGTTCTACCAGTTTAGCCTTTTATGAAGCGTTTATCGATCTTCATTATGCTTGTTACAATGCTTAAATAAACGATTTGTTTAGGACATACAGTTTTCGTGATGATATTCATGGCGAAAGTTTCAAATAGGAATTCATTCCTAACCAATCCGAGGATCACTGAAATTGAGCAGTGTTGGGCGCGGTTAGTAATTGAATGGGTGACCGTTCGGGAATAATACTACTGCCTACTGTTGGCCCGTCGTGGGTGTAGTGAGCCCACACACCCGAATCGGGTAGTGTCACGCCTATCCCGAAAGGGAAATGGCTTAATGGTATAAAAAAAAATTCGAAAAAAGTTCTACATTTCGTTCGATCGAAATCGGTTGAACATTAATCGGATTCAATCCTAACTTACAATCCGAACAAACTTTTCTATCCGAATGAATCCGAACTCGGATTGACCTAAATTGATTTTCAATCCGAATGAATCCAATTCAATCCAAACTCGGATTCATTCGGATTCAAAATCGGATCAGGTTAATCCGAGTTCGGATTGATTCAAATTCATTTGGATCAAAAATTTGGTTCGGTTCGGAAGTTCGGATTTAACCAGAATAAGTCGGATTAATTTTTAACCGATTTGGATCGAACTGGGATCGATTGGTTCAGATACAGATTCCGGAATAATTCGTAATGAATTCCTATCCGATACCTTCGCCAGGGATATTATAGTTTCATATTCATTCATAACTAAGCGCAAATTCTGCCGTCTAATAATAATGCGTCGAATCATTTTTACATCCAGGAGAGAATATGAAAATTTCATTGCAGGTACATTTTCAAATATTCAACATTGATTTATCGAGAAACTGCCCCTAATAGCAAGGAACGTTCCCGGAACGTGTAAAATGTCCTCCCCTTGGAACGTTCCAGGAACGTTCCACTGGGACCTGAGTGGAACTTTCCAGTATTGTTATTTTTAATCACAATTATCTCGTAAACCGTAAGAGATAGGTAGAAATGGATGTCATTTTTTAATTTTGAGTACCGCATATACTACATTATAATATGATATCCGTATCATGAAGTGACATCAATTTTGACCTATCACTTAAGGTTTACACGATATTTATTGATAATAATAACAATAACGTTAATTTATGTTTGGAACGTTCCTGGAACGTTCCCAAGCAACGGACATTTTACACGTTCCTGGAACGTTCCGCGAACGTCCCAGGAACGTTCCGTGCTATTAGGGGTAATTCAAATTTGATAAAAGTTAAATACTAAATAGAAACTCAGTCGAATATATTTTTAAACTTTCCAAAAAATATACTAAATAAAAAATAACATAATTTTTTTCAATTAGTAGCACAGATGTTGAATTTAATTCTGATAATAAAGCATCGGAGCGTTTCGAACTGGTATTCAGTTTATTTTCAAGATGCGATTTTTTTTTAAATTTGAATATTCTAAAAAATCTTGAAAAATAATAAATATTCTACTATTATCTGATTTCATTAATTAATTGAATTAATTGAGCTAACGTAAGTAAGTCAATTAATTCATTTATTTAATTAATTCCATTTCGCTAATATTATAATATTTATTATTTTTCAGATTTTTTTAATCGGGACGACTGAGAAATTCAAACTAGTAAAATTCGTGAATAATGTATGTATACCATTAAGCCATTTCCCTTTTCGGGGTAGGTGTGACACTACCCGATTCGGGTAGTGTTGCTAGGTGGATAGTTTCTTGTAGTAAATAACTACAAGTGTGGGCTCACCACACCCACGATATGCCAACAGCACGCAGTAGTATTATTCCCGAACGGTCACCCATCCAAGTACTAGCTGCGCCCAACACTGCTTAACTTAAGTGATCTGACGAGAACTCAATAATGAATTTTCCGAAATTATAAAATTGCCAAAATATAAGAATCCCAAATTGGGAAATTCCCGAATAATAAAATTCCTGGCAGAAAATTGCCGATATATAAAATATTGAAACTAGTTAATTTCCGAATATAAAAATTTCCGAATATAATAAATTCAAAAATGGTTTTTCCTTCAAATAAATATTATTCATTCATTAAAAATGGAGGAATCAAATATTTTTATCAAGCAAACAAATTTTTCCGAACTTCAGAATTATGAAAAAATATTGTTTCGAATAAAAGTAACAATTCAAACAATAATGTTAAATTACGTTACCGTCACGCCTGCTTACCATGAGCAAACACCTGCCAACTTATTTCAGGTGGCCCTGCGTGACATACCCGACTACCAACCCGCGCTACACTTTTCGGACCGCAGCGATCCCAAAACCGAGACGGAGGTTCGCTTAAAGGATAGAATATAGCGCAACGCCCGGTTCATATCACGGATATACGCCACAGGATGCCTGCTTACTCAAATGTTTTCAGCATAGAGCAGCAGACGTCTTAAAGGCTGGTACGGCGTCTCTCTTCAACTTTTGCCAGAGAAACTGGCCTAAAAGAGTAGGGATGATCTCCTTATCTACAAGGGGAGCTGACGTATGCACGTTTAGCACAGTCATGCTACGCTGTGGTAACACAGGGCTCCTGTCCTTTTTTCAGTGTGCGTTAGCGCCTTGAACTCTCTTGCGCTAAGCCCCGGATTTTTTTCTCCGTGTGGAGTTTCCTACAGAGGAGGATCTAGTTTCAGTATGGATTTGCAATTCGTTTTGGGTCCATATTGGACCCTACGATCCCTCGTTTCTGTATGGTTCTGCATGGTGTTTCCTACAGAAGAGGATCTGGTTTCTGTATGGATTTGCAATGCGAGTTGGAGAATTCCACATTGGACCTTACGAACCCCCGGGTCTGTATGGTTCTGTATGGAGTTACCTACAGAAGAGGATCTGGTTTTTGTATGGTTTTTCAAATTGATTCGGGGAATTTCACATCGAACCATAAAAACCTCCGGGTCTGTATGGTTCTGTATGGAGTTTCCTACAGAAGTGGATCTGGTTTCTGTATGGATTTGCAATTCGATTTGGAGAATTCCACATTGGACCTTACGAGCCCCCGGGTCTGTATGGTTCTGTATGGAGTTTCCTACAGAAGAGGATCTGGCTTTTGTATGGATTTGCATTTCGATTTGGAGAATTCCACATTGGACCTTACGAACCCCCGGGTCTGTATGGTTCTGCATGGAGTTTCCTACAGAAGAGGATCTGGTTTCTGTATGGATTCGCAATTCGATTTGGAGAATTCCACATTGGACCTTACGAACCCCCAGGTCTGTATGGTTCTATATGGAATTTCTTACAGAAGAGGATCTGGTTTCTGTATGGATTTGAAATTCGATTCGGGGAATTCCACAACAGCCCCTACGGGCCCCAGCGTCTATATGGATCTGTACGAAATTTTCTGTCTGGTGCACCTGTCAAGAATGAAAATTTGACATGTCCTAGGAATATAAATAGGTTATGTTAGTTTCCATAAAATGAGAGGTCCCATTTGTATGAAATAAATATGCTGCGTATATACAATACTTGTAATATATGAGATATCGTTAGAATGATCGAGAATTTGTATGTACATGATATATTACTCTCATAAACAGAAAATACTTATCACAATTATGTTCAATTGATGAATAGCGTGTTGAAGAAGCAAACAACCCATAAAACGATTAGAATATCATAAATATCTTTAAATAATTTGAATAAGAGTAAGTCTTCTTTCCCTCTTTGATCTTGAGATTCTTTGATTCGTTGAGGTATAACCACTTTCTATGGCACCTTTACAAAGTTCATATAATGTTTATAAGTGCCTTATTTTTAAATAAATATATTAAAATATGGAATATAATAACATTAGCAAGAACAGACATCTTCAAATTATTAGAATTTACCTACGTGTAATGAACAATAATTCAAAACCGACTAACATTAGAAAAGACTTATTAAAATACGCATTCCGGTTACTAAACTTCAGGTTCCTTCTTCCACAACATCTTGTTCTTCTAAATCGGTTGGAGCCTTCGCATCGTCGCCATCTAACCCTCCTTCATCATTTTCCAACTCTGACTCGTCGGAATGTACATCGTCTTCAGATGAATTACTTTCACCTCGACATAAGAATGAAAATATATTCTGTACTTTTATAATAACTGGCCTTGCTTTTTTTTACTTTTTGGTGTGAAAAGGATAATCAATTTTATTGAATAATTCCATTAATACACAAACAAAATAAAAAAGATTTTTCAATTCTCACATCGCTAGCTAAACTTTAATTATTTTCATTATTTTCCAATCCGGATTTTTCATAATTTGAATTACCTTGAAATGAGACAGGTTGTAGTTTACATACTTTTGGAAGTCTTTTTTGTTTAGAAATTTTAATTCTTTATGTAAAGTTTGTTTTTACAAATAATAGTTAATGCATACTTCCGTCGAACTTTTCTGTCAATTTAAATATTTCTTAATTAGGAAGATTTCCAGTTTAATTTCAAATTTCAAATTGAAACGAATCTTTTTAAATATATTCCAATCCATTTCTTTCTAGTTTTTCAGGTGAGTAGATATCCCAAGAACATAGCTAGAAAGTAAAATAAAATCTCGGATTGTAACATGTTTACCGTCACTTTGTTCGAAACAACCAAAAACCTTCTTCTGCTGGTCAAAATTGAGTTGCATGGTTTCTTTGTACATCTGATTTGAATTTTTATTTTCTCCCTATAGTTTTTCGTTTTCATTCTCAGAGATGTTTTTAATAACATTCTCAGAGAGAATGTTATTAAAAACAATAAGAAGTTGTTTAAACAATTATGTTCATTAACTTTGATATTGGGTCATTTTATCATTCGGATACACTATTTTGCCCTTCTTTTCTGAATTCCAAGCAAATTTTTAGATGTTTAGGCGAAAAATTTTGTTGAATAAAATGTTATTGATGCTTGTGTCCTTTTTCAAAACGTTTTTTTTTTATTTTCAGTATATTTTTTGGTTGAACAACTTTTATCCATTTATTTTTTTCTTAGTTTGTTTCGTTTGTCCAAAAATTTAATTTTTTAATTTCTAACATTTTTATTATGAATGAAACAAAAACTGCGCGTCCTATCAAAAAGTGATTGATAAGAAATTTAGAGATCTTTTTTGGATGCACAATTTTCGTCTTAATATATTTTTTCGAATCCTGCATAGTTCGACTGAGAAATGAAATTTTTGATGTTTCACTATTTTTTGTGCATTTAAAATTGGAATTTTCGATTTAAAAAAAAAATTTTTAAAGTTGTTATGATAATCTTGTAGGTTTTTCAGAAATCAGGGTTTTCCTTTCCTTGACCTTTCTTCATATCGTGCGTTGTTCGGCTTAAAATTTTACTTTCATTTTTTCAATGTCGAAAATGCTATAACTCGGATAATTTTCTTTTTACCGAGAACAGTCGTGAAGATAAAGTGTTTGAATTTTCGAGTACTATGTATAGCCGCACACAGAATTTCTAATTCTTGAAAAAAGTGGTCTTAAAAATTTTCAAAATGCTCTAACTTTTTGCATTCTCATCCAAACTAGATGGCTGACAAACTTCACCATTAGTTTCTGACACTGAAAAAGTATATCAAAAGCCAATCTACATTTGTGAAAAAACTTTTTTTCTGGGATCAGCGGGTCTCAAAACGTGGAAAAGGAAAAGGACGAATTCCCATAAAAAAAAGTTAATTTTCGACAAAATTTGGACTTTCTACCATAATACTTCAACTTTTAACAAAATACATGAATTTTCAACGACCTAGTTGAATTTTCATACCAGAAATAATAATTCTCATTAAAAAAAGTTATTTTTCAACCAAATAGTTGAACTTTCTAGCATTTTGAAACCAAAGAGGCGAATTTTCTACAAAATAGTTAAATTTCCGACAATAAAGTTAATTTTTCACCAAATTTACACTTTCTACCAAAATGCTTCAATTGTTAACAAAATACATGAATTTTCAATCAAATGGTTAAATTTTCATGCCGAAAACACACATTTTCGACAAAAAAAATTAACTTTCAACCAAGAAGATGAATTTTCTACCATTTTCATACCAAAAGGACTAATTTCCAACAAAACAGTTAAATATCCAACAAAAAAGTAAAATTTCAACCAAATAGCTGAATTTTCCAGCAAAATATTTGAATTTTCCACGCTCTAAAAAAAAAACGAATTTGTTTCTCAACCAAAATCAACATGAAAAAAATAGCATTTTCAACAAAAATGTTCGCTATTTTCCAACTAACTAGTTGAACTTCTCCCCAAAATAGTTTAATTCGTAGTTGAATTCAACCACAAAGACGAATTTTCAACAAAATAGCTGAATCCTTAACCAAATGAAGTTAATTTGCTATGAAAGTAATTGGATTATAAACCAACAAAAATTAAATTAGTTTACCAAAAGAAATCAATTTTGAAAATGAAACGCCAAATGCTGCAGCCGGAAAGAAAATATGATTTTTTAACAAAAAGGTTACTTTTTAACCAAATAGAATAGTTGATTTTTTAACAAAATGCATGCATTTTTAATCAAAATAGATGAGTTCTCAACGAAAAATATAATAGTTGATATTCTCTAAATCAAAAAAGATTTTAATTTGAAATAAAACAAAGTTTAATTCCACCAAAAAAGACGAATTTTCAACAAAATAGTTGAATCGTCAACCAAATGAAATTAATATTCTATTAAAATAGTTGAATTTTCAACCAGAATAAATTAGATGTTTTTATCAAAAGGGATCAATTTTGGAATGAAAAAGTAGAATTCTGAAACAAGAAAGAAAAAATTTCCACTGAACTGTTGAATTTTCAAGCCAAGAAGACAAATCTTCTGCAAAACAGTTGTATTTTCAAATGAAAAATATGAATTTTCAATAAAAAAAGTTTCTCTTCAGCCAAATAAAATAGTTAAATTGTTAAAAACATGCGTGAATTTTCAAACAAAAATAGATGAATTCTCAACACAAAATGTAATAGCTGATACTCATTAAACTTTTTTAATAGGAGATAATATAGAAAAAACACAAAGTAACTTCAACGTGAGTAAAATTAAAGGTCCAAGGTACTGCAAAAATCGTAACAAAGTTATTTTACCCGTTATTTTTCAAAATTGCAACGAAGTTGCCCTAGAAGATACAAATAACGTAATTTTTCAGTAACTTAGATCCATGTAGGCATGAGAATGGCGACAGAAAGTAGAAAAAAAATGTTGACCAAATAAAACGAAACGAAAGGATTATCAAGGAAATGATGAAAAAATTACTTATCGTTTACTAAGAAAATTAATGATTCCACCCATGGGCTGTCCTTAGCGTCTTCTTGAACGTTGTGAAACTTACTTTTTGCTAGATTTTTTGCGTCGTAATTAGAAACGTTCTTGAAAAATACGTTTTCTCTTGAGCCGCAAATTTGTCCGTAGCCGTATACCATTTTAAGGTTAATTGCACAGGATATTCACAAATATTTGCACACACGTGTTCACATTTACATACCGGTAGCAAGCCGGCGTTGCTCCTTTTTCCAGCGACGCACATAAAATAAATAAAATTATCGTGTCAATTATACAGTCCATATCTTAAATATTTCAAATTGTCGACATAAATTAATTGAATACCGAAAAACGCGTCGCATACAGCACAAAATCACGACCGCAAACTATAAGGAAATTCGCGATTGACGCTAATGGACGCTTCAGGTTACGTGATAGATGCGCTTGCAGTAGCCGCGCACTTCTCCATGCGTGAACAGCGATGCGCAGGTATTTCCCGTTGTGACGTCAAGTGGCAAGATGGCCGCATAGAGAGAGAGCCAAACAATCCATATAAAAAACAGATCAAATTTTATTTTGAATTCCATACAGATTACATCTACAGCTAGAATCTTAATACAGGTTAGGGCGGAGTGAAAACGATCAAATTAGTTGAAACGTTTGAGCTGAACGGAAAAATTTGTGGGTTGACATCCGAAAAAAGTAAAAAAAAAAATTTTGAAATCGGTTAATTTCTTCTGTTCACTTTTTTTTATTTGAAAATTACAAAAAAATTTTCCTATTGCTTTGAAAATTGTAGCGAATTGTTTCTGTGTACATTTTTTGCCGGTGAATAAAAATAAAAAAAATTGATTAGCATTTCGAACTCGAAAGTTCATTGCCTCACTACCCGGTTCGGGTAGTGTTTCTAGGTGGATAAATACTACCAGTGTGGGTCCACCACACCCACGACGGGTCAACAACACGCAGTATTCCCCGAACGGTCACCTATCCAAGTACTAACCGCGCCCAACACTGCTTAACTTCAGTGATCTAACGGGAACTGCTCAATTTAGAGTTTTTTTTTTGAATGACTAAAAAACATGCTTTTTCTTATTGAGTCCTGTCCCTCCCTAGGGATCGCGGGACCTTGTAGCTGGTGGGAGGGCTTACGGGGCTCATTGGCCACAGATCTGGAGTAGGTGAACCTGAGGGGCTATATCGCGAGGTGTGGCTACTCTGGGGAACTGACGGACTCTGGTCGGCGAGACTCAAACTAAGGAGCGGTCCTTCCAGGGGGTAATGGCAAAGCCCACTGGAATATCGAGAGCGCGAGTTCTCATGCTCCCAAGCTAAGATGTGATCGCCTTGCCGAGACCTGAATGGTACCAGGGTTAACAAATCCTTTGACATCCCGGCCTGCCCCCCTCAGCAGAGGCGGACAGGTAGGGGTCTCGAAGGAGGTGCCTTAACGGGGACTTTGGGACATCATGTCGAATCCCATAGTATGTAGACCCGCCCTCTGCAAGTGGGGCTCTGTGGGGGGTGTTTCTTACTTCCCTGGCTTCTCGTGGGATAGAAATGTTACCCGATAATTCCAAAGAACAAAACACAAACGATAAGGGATCCGCTTCGGGTCCATCTCCCAAACCACCGCCAAAAGTGGGAGGCTCCGTAGGGGGCAACCCACCAGAGGCAGTACGAAATAGTGAAGATGGTGGAGCCCTTCCGGGTGACCCAACTGGGATTCGCAGGGGTCCCAGAAGCGTCCGGAGATGCCCCGAAGTAGCCTCTTAATGTCTGAGACGGGAATCTCCATTACGCAGATTAATTTGCACCACAGCAAAGGGCCTCGGCGGTTCTAGCCACACGCATTTCTGTGGTGCAGACAGGGATCGCCCTAATCCAAGAACCCTGGTTATACAGGGAAAGGGTTTGTGGCCTGTCAGAATGTGGCTCCATATATAAGGGGCCACGCGAAAAAACGCCAAGGGCATGCATAGCCGTCAAGGATATGGTTGCGATCTTGGTGCCCAAATTCTGCTCCAGAGATCTCACCGTTATTGAGGTGAGACTCAGGGGCAGTAGCGAAAAAGGGTAGAGGTATTTATTGCCTCGGATTACTTTCCTGGCGATTCAAAAGAACAAGATTCCTCTGCTGTTGAGTTGTGATGCGAACTCTCACCATACAGTGTGAGGAAGCATAAACATCAATGACAGAGGAAGAGATTTAATTGAATACATAGCAGGCACATAGCTGGAGATTCTGAATCGGGGTGATTCTCCCACATTCCAGATTAAAAACAGGAGTGAGGTTCTCGATTTGACTCTATGTTCAGGTGCACTGAGGAACAGGATAGTGGATTGGAGAGTCTCCGATGAGGAGTCTCGTTTGGACCACAAACACATCGTGTTCCGATTAACCCTAGGAAAACCGGTGGTTTCTAATATCAGAACCCCCAGAAATACACTGTAGGAATGATATAAGGAGAAACTCGAAGGGAGGCTTGCGGAATTCCCCACAAGCTATGGTACCATTGATGAGTTGGAGCACACCGCGGATTTTCTGCGAAGGGCTATTACAACATCATATGAGAACAATTGCCCTACAAGCACAAGCAAGTCTAGGAAGGGAGCAGAATGATGGAACACCCACCTGGAGACACTCCGTAGAAAGACAAGAATCTTGTGCAATAGGGCAAATAGAACTAAATTGCCTTCGGACTGGGACATCTATGAGACGGCCCTGTGCGAATACAATGAAAATATAAGGAAGTATGAGCAAGCAGATTGGAGGGGCTTCTGCGAGGAATCGAAAAACATTCCGGAAACAGCGAAGCTTCACAAGATCCTAGCGAAAAATCCGGAAGCTCGCCTCGGGCTTATAAGGCTCGATAATGGTGAGTTTGCCGAATATGAAGAAGCAACGCTGAATCACCTGATGGAAGTTCACAACCCGGGTTTTCAGCCAATCCGAAACGACCAAGAGGAGGAAGACCGGGGCCAGGAGGTGGAGAGGGCCGACTGGAGTTTCGCCGCTAACGTCGCTGATTACAAAAAGGTGGAATGGGCCGTAGGGTCCTTTTGCCCCTTTAAATCACCAGAGGCGGATGGCATTTTCCCAGCGCTTTTACAAAAAGGCATGGATTTGGTCGTCCCTCCTCTGAAGAAATTATTTAGGGCAAGTATAGCCCTTAAACGCGTGTCATCGGCATGGGAGGATGGCAGAGTGGCCTTCATACCCAAACCTGGGAGGAAGGGTTACACTGCTGCCAAAGATTTCCGACCAATCAGCCTAACATCTTTTATCATGAAGACGCTAGAGAAGCTGGTTGAGAGATACATTAGGGATGAGGCGATTTTGGCCTCCCCGCTTCAAAGAGGGCAGCATGCTTTCCAGAAAGACTGCTCAGTAGAAACTGCGCTTCATGCTGTTGTAGCGAAATTGGAGCAGCAGTTGGAAAAATAGGGGTATGCTGTGGGCGCTTTCTTGGATATAGAGGGTGCCTTCAGCAATACTCCTCCAGAAGTCATCTGTCGAGAGGCTTTAAGATGTGCCGTGCTGGACCAGCTAGTATGCTGGATACGAAGCATGCTACGCCGAAAAAGACTAGAAACCAGATGGAATGAAGGCCTAGTAAGGGAGATAGCTCCGCGGGTGCCCACAGGTGGGTGTCCTGTCGTCCCTCCTATGGTGAATTGTAGTGGACGGCCTCCTTCGAAGGCTAAATAAATAAGGGTACTATACCCAAGGATATGCGGACGACTTTGTAATCCTAGTTGGGGGGGCTCATCTGGAAAAGCTGATGCGTCTTATAAGGTCGGCACTGCGCATCGTAGAGCTCTGGTGTGATCGCACAGGACTCTCGGTAAATCCGGAAAAGACCAGCCTGGTAATTTTCACGAGGAATTATAAAGTTCCGAAAGCTGACGCTCCTGTATTCTGTGGTGGGAAGCTGACGTTTTCAGATTCAGTTAAATATCTAGGAGTAATCCTAGATAGCAAGCTGAGCTGGGCAAAGCACCTGGAGACCTCATGCAGGGAATTTGTCATGACTTTTTGGATGTGGAGGAGAGCCTTTGGGTTGACGTGGGGGCTAGGGCCTAAGATGCTTGCATGGATCTTCTCTGTTGTCTTAAAACCCAGGCTCATACATGCGGCCGTGGTCTGGTTTTCCACGAGCGGAATTTAAAACAATGCAAGACAGGCTGCGAAGATTGCAAACGCTAGCATTTAAGGGTTTGACTGGAGCAATAAGGACTGCGCCCACAGCGGCGACAGGATTCATGCTCTGTGAGGAACCCCTACATGTTGCGATAACCACCAGAGCGGCTCACGCGATGGGCCGCCTGGCAAGAGCAAATAGATGGACTCCGGGGACTAAACACACTAGACTCTCGAGTGATATCAGCACACTGCCGATTCTACAGATGAGGCAAGATAAAATAACAAAACGCTTCAACTTCACCAAAGCTTTCCGCGTCTGTATCCCAAGCAGGGATCTGTGGAAAGAAAATGGTAACCCGCTTCTCCAGGTGGAAATCTGGTATATGGATGGCTTCAGGGGAGAGGGAGGGTCAGGAGAAGGAATTTATGACAGCAAAAGAGGGAAAGGGATAGGGATCACACTTGGGCGACACGCTACTGTCTTTCTAGCGGAGGTCCTGACCGTCCTTCGCTGTGCTGAAAAAATAATAGAGGAAAACGCTGCTGGCAGACAGATCACGATCTGTTCGGACAGCCAAGCGACACTAACTGCAATAGGGAAACCAGACATAACATTGGAACTGGTTTGGGAATGCAAAAAGGCATTTAACCAACTTGCAAAAAGAAACAAAGTGGCTCTCATATGGGTCCCTGGTCACACAGGGATCAAGGGCAACGAAAAAGCGGATCAGTTGGCAAAGTGCGGCGCAGCAAACAAATTCGTAAGACCTGAACCGGTTCTGGGAATAGCGTCTTGCAGTGTCGGGATGGCCATTAAAAACTGGATCCGAACAAAACACAGGGAATACTGGGAACAAACCAAGGGTTGCCGTCAGGCAAAATCCATCCTCGTGTATACCTATAGGATGAACAGAGCCAGGGAAATCCTGAGTTTACCCAAGAAAGACATCAGGACAGTGGTACAGACCCTGACAGGGCACAATCACTTGAACTATCATATGCACAAAATGGGGCATAGCCCCACGCCGGAGTGCAGGACGTGTGGCAGGCATGACGAAACATTAGGGGTGGGCGATACCATATGCTATACTTTCAGTATTGAGTACAAAGTGCTCGATACTTCGATTCTTGAAACCGATACTTAGAAGGTTGATGTATCGAGTAATCAATACTTTTTACATTGATATCGACCACTTCCATTCCTTTATTTCACGAGCGTCTCATTTCACACAAGATGCCGCGTGGAAGATACATCCAGTCGACTCCAATGCGCACGCGTTCTGCAACCGTAGATCGTGCTGTACCGCGCGTTATTTTCAAATTGGTCAGACTGCTCATTGCCCCTTACGATAGGCAACTTAGCAAAATTTTATTCAGATAATAGCAAAATAGCAAACTCCAATACACGACTGAAAAATTAAATTTCACCATGTAATTTCAAAAAAAAACCATGTCGGTCACAAGCAATCAATAGCTGATCTTCCTCTTAACAAAGAGGAGAGAAAAATATTAGGCGAGCGTTTCGGAACTGGGGTACCATTTGATAGAATTATGAGTGACATTCGAGGAAGCGTTCTAGAGAATACAATTTTGCTAAGTTGCCTATCGTAAGAGGCAAGGAGCATTCTGACAAATTTGAAAATAACGCGCGGTCCAGCACGATCTACGGTTGCAGAGAGCGTGCGCATTGGGGTCGAATGGATGGATCCTCCGCACGGCATCTTGTGTGGAATGAGACGCTCGTCTCTATTTCTGCTCCTTGCTGGTTACTGCCAGCTTCGTTCTTTCTTCATCCAATAGAAACTGTCATTGGGGGAAGTCGTGCGTTGATAAGTTAATCGAGTTTGACTTTCCATTATGTAGCGAATAGCGAATCAAATAATAATTTACGTATTTATTCTTTACGTTACGTTTACGGAACTAACTATATTATGTTGACATACTGTCATAACCAGAGATGGGTTGTGTCATGTCACTCGAGGTTTTCTACGTATAATACATAAACGACGTAATATGCGTAGAAAATTGTAGAAAACTATGTATAATACATATCAAAGATGTCGGACGTAATTTACGCGGGCGGGACTGCATTTGACAGATTTGAATAATTGACATAACCTCTTATAAAGCTGTTCAATCTATTTAACTTGAATTTCGAGAGAAAAATGTTAAGAACAAGTAGAATACAAACTTTCCAGGGGAAATACCGTGGGAAAAAATTAACTTCGAGCGCCAGAAGTTGGAGAGTAAAAATGTTGCGAAGTGTTTACTTTGTCAAAACGTTTTCAAAAACACAGGTTATAAGCGACTAAAGACCAACAGGTGACGATTAATTATAGATTAGGATACCATGTTTTTATCCTTATGCTTGTGTTTCACATGCACGAAAACGTTTCGGATGATAAAGTACGATAAACATTTATAATAAATATGTATATTATTTTTAAACTAATTTGTTCAGGAAAGTGATGAATAATTACGAATAATTAATTAATTGCTCAATATTAGTTTTTTCTGTAAGTCAATTGGGTATTTTTAGAATAACGAATTCAAAAATCCCGCCCATATAGTCACATTTGTCATCTACATTTGTAGAAAACTAAGGACGTAATATACGTAGTAATAGACATGACGAAAACCATGTAATATACGTGATGATATACGTGATACGTACCCATCCCTGGTCATAACTGATGCAATTTCGCTTAAATAATGTGGTATTCGCAGTAACAAGATAATGTAACAAGATAACTCAATATAACTAAAGTAACAAGATAACTAAAGAACTACGTAGGAGAATAAAACCAAAGATGCGCGTGTTTTAAGAATACTACACAATATTGTATATAGAATTAACTATATCATTTACTAACCTCGTCTCCAATAGCTAGTTTATATTAATTAAAATAAAAAGTGGGATTATACTTTTACACGCATCAGCCTTTCTTTTGTTGATATCTATCACATCTTTACTGCAGTGTTTAGAAGAAAACCCTTAACTGTAAAATTAACGTTGAGACAATTGAATTGGTATCCGTACTGTTGTATTCAGATCGGTACCTGGATCGGGTAGATATTCAAATCGACGAAGAAACAATTTACCGAAAATGCAATTCGCCAAAAAACGGAACTTCAGAGTATAGGAATCAGATCCTGCAGCAGAAGATAGAAGAAGGGCTCTCGCACCTTGATCACGTTACGTCATAGTTGGTAACTGATTAAGGCAAGAAATACCAGATGTCGTTGCATTAAGCAAAATTATTTAATTTTTTTGGTTGTTTGATTATTTTGATAGGAAATTGATATTTGTTATCAAATATGATAAGATCTTATATAAGAAATGTAGTTGAAATATTTAAAAGTTATGTTTCATTATATTGATGGTAAATCAATATTTATCAGCAGATATGATTATTCATCATTCAAAAAGGGGTAGTTGAAATATTTTGAGGTTCTCTTTCAGTATTTTGGTAAGGAATTTACATTTATAAGCGAATATGTTTGGATTGTATACAAAAAAAGGTATTCGAAATATTTAAAAGTTATGTTTCAATATATTGATGGGAAATTAACATTCATCAGCAAATAAAATTAGATCTTCTATAAAAAAAAGCAGTTGAAATATTTAAAAATTACGCTTGATTACATTGGTGGGAAATTTATATTTATCGCCAAATAAAATTAGATCATTATATCTGTTTATAAATATCAATCTCCCATCAATATAATCAAATATAATATAATAATCTTTAAATATTCCAAATACCTATTTTTGGATAAGATCTAATCATATTTGCTTATAAATACCTATTGCCCATCAATATAATCAGACATAACCTCAACCCATTCCAACTACCTATTTTTGGAGAGGATCTAATCCTATTTGCTTATAAATGTACGAAATGCTGAAACAGAGCCACAAAATATTCCATCTACTCCTTTTTGGAAAATGAGCATTCATATCTGTTTATTAATAATAGCTTCCCACCAGTATATTCGGACATAACCTGAAAACATATCATCTACCTATTTTTGGATAATATCTAATTATATTTGATCATAAATATCAATTTACTATCCATATAATTAGACATGACCTCAAAACATTCCAACTACCTATTTTTGACAAGATCCAATCAAATTTGTTTATAAATGTAAATTTCCCATCAATATAATGAGAAATAACCTCAAAACATTCCAACTACATATTTTTGGATAAGATCTAATCTTATTTGCTGATAAATATCAATTTCCCATCAATGTAATGAGACATGACATTAAATCATTCTAACAACCTATGTTTGGACAAAATGTAAACTTATTTGAAAATAAAAATAAATTTCCTATTATTATAATCAAACATAACTTTTAAATATTTTAACAGCCTTTTTTTTGTATACGATCGAAACATATTTGCTTACAAATGTAAAAATTCCCTACCGAATTATGAAACAGAACCTCAAAATACTCCAACTACCCCTTTTTGGATAATGTATAATCATATTTACTGATAAATATCAATTTCCCATCAGTAAATTGAGACATAACCATAAAACTTCCCAACTACATATTTTTGGATACGGTCATTTGCTGATAAATATCAATATCCCCAAAATATAATCAAACCTAATTTTTAGATATTTGAACTGCCTTTTTTATATAAGGTCTAATTTTATTTGCTGATAAACATTAATTTGCCATCAATATAATTAAACATACAAGGAGAAAAATAGATAATTATGAAGACTATCTAGATATTACTGGTAAATATCTTAGCGATTTAACTATGGGACAGAAATCTAGATATTGAAGTAGAGCATCCATAGATATTAAAAAGAAGATTTTACCTGACAATATCCAGGATATTAAAGGGCAGAATCTAGGATATTCATGAAATATTTTTCAATTATGCAAGAATTACATGTAAAGCATGCTAATTTCTATAAAATATAATAGTATATTGTGCTACAAGTTGAAAAAGCGAGAGATTTAGAACGAGTGTGAAGTTAGCTACCCGAGCGGAGCGAGGGTGGCTATCACACGAGTTTTAAATCGTCGCTTTTTCAATGTGTGGGACACGATACTTTTTCTATAATTTGTTTAAAAAGTGCTAGTTTTTGTTTACCTGTTTTTTGTGTAAAAAGAAGGCGATTTTTTGTCGATTGACGCAACAATAACACCGTATTTTCGGAGAAACTGACGGCGTTTTTAGGTTAGGGACGGAGTCGGAAAATAGAATTAAGTTGGCTGTGCACGATGCACAAGCACGCCCGAGGCATCACGAACACACCCGGAGTAACACGAAGTAGTTTGCACTTTATTTACTTTTTCCACTGTGCCTCACTTTTGTCACTACGTCCATTTACTTTTTCCACTGTGTCCGTCCACTTTTTTCACTGTTGCCCAGAAAGGTCGGCACTACGCATGCGCCACGTCATCGACCAATAATCGGTCACTTTTTACACCAAAAACAGGTGGAAAAACTGGCACTTTTTCGCAAATTATAGAAAAAAGGATTTTACATAGCTGTTCTCTTCTTTTGATATCCGAATCCTCGAGTATATAGATAATAATATGCTGTTCAAGGCTAACATCCCTGGCGGACCGGCCGAACGCAAAAATTACGCTACAGCGTAACGGTAAAGTAATGCTAAAGTAATGGTAAAGTAATATGGCATTATAATTAATAAAGGAAACAAAATTAATATGTAAACTGTTGCAATTATAATAAAACGTTGAAATTTACGTTCAACGGTCATGCCGCAAATGCAACAAGTTGCTTTTGCAGCATTAAAAAATAAAAAAACATAGTGACCGTCATTGCAGTCGGGCCCCTGCATATTGGCAACCCGCTAACGTGGCTTTAAGTGGATTGCCAGTCTGCAGGGACCCGACTTGCATGACAGCCACTTTGTTTTTTTATTTTTTAACGCTGAGAAAGCAACTTGTTGCAATTACGGCATGCCCATTTAATGTAAATTTTAACGTTTTATTATAATTGCAACAATTTACATATTAATTTTGTTTCCTTTATTAATTATAATGCCATATTACTTTAGCATTACTTTACCATTACTTTACCGTTACGCTGTAGCGTAATGTTTGCGTTCGGCCGGTCCGCCAGGGATAAGTGATGCCTGTAGCGCCAAATCCCCATTTTCTTGAGAAAATTGTGATATCCATATCAAAAATCACTTAATTCATTTTCCTCAAAAATGATTAATGCAATATATATGCGAAAAACCACAACACACATGACGATTGCTCAAGATACGGACAAAGCGGGGTTAAAATCTTTTGTCACCACGCCACACGTCAATGACATTTCTCCGATAGAATTTCGTTTTTTTAATATCTCAGATATTAAAAGTTAATATCACACATTTTATTCTTTCAATACAAACAGAAATTGCCCTTTAATATCTTATATACTGAATAGAAGATGTTAGATATTATACCGTAAGATCTATATATTATGGTTAAATATCAAAGTATTTAATATCTAATTTTCAATATCTATTTTTCTCCGTGTAACTTTTAAATATTTCAACTGCCTTTCTTATATAAGATCTTATCATATTTGCTCATAAATATCAATTTCCCATCTGGTATTTCTTTCCTTAAGCAGTTACAACTCTGTGACGTTGTCAAGGTGCGAGAGCTCTTCGTCTATCTTCTGCTGCGGGACCTTATTCCCATACTGTGAAGTTCCGTTTTTCGGCGAATTGCTTTTTCGGTAAATTGTTTTTTCGTCGATTTGAATACCTACCCTTGGATCGAGATCGAACTTTTCAAAGCATCGATACTGCGGCATCGATACTTGTTCTCAGTATCGCCCATGGAGAATAGACATAAGGAGACCAAAGTCCTGTACATTGACTTCGCTAAAAACGAGCATTTTTCTGTCGGATGTACAATTGGGATCTGAATTCTTGGGTGCGCCACCGTCGCCATAATTTCAATATGGCCGCTATTCCAGGTAGATTTTGAATGGAAGCCTAGGTTACGTGCGAAAATCATTACAAATTATTACAAATATTTCAAAAATGAAAAATCCTGAAGGATCCTTATCAGACTGATTCCATTTCAAATCATGCAGAGAGATCCAGTTTAGGATGTCAGTATAAACAAAAGCTTTTTTTTTTAGGTGAAACATTTTTTCAACAAGAAAAGTTTTTTTTGTCAGAAAAACCAAACTTTTAATTTGTGCGTCGACTACTAGGAAAAAGGGTAAATGTGAAGATCACAAAGTTGTTTAGAATTAAAATTTTGAAAGCAATCGAATTAAATTTTTATATAGTACAACAAAACTTAAAATGTATTGAATATTACTATAATTTACTGAAAAATAAGTGATATCTTCCTACAGATCGTGTACAATTTGCACATAGAAAACATGTTTAACGGATATTTTTTTCAAAAATGAAGAAAATCGAAGACGTCGAGTGCAGAGGCAGCAATAATTAACAAATTAATTATTTAGTCGATGGAATGTAATCTTTAAAAAGTGTAAAGAACTTTTTGTAGAAATTCTAAACAACTTAAAATGGAAGGTTAACTTTATTAGTTCCTAATTGGTAAGATAATTTTTTTGTCGGCTAAAAAGTACGAAATACGTATCTCTTTATTTTCATTAAAGAATTATATTTTCAAAGGTAAATTTATTATGAAACCCTAACCTGGACCTCTCTGCATGATTTGAAGTGGAATCGGTCATTATCAATTAAAAACAAGATTTTGCTCTTTTGAGGTTAATGTTCTTGACGAGTAATTATAAAAAATGGAATATAATTATTATGTTTTTTATTAATAATTTAAAATATTATCATTTATAAATACTTCAATTTATTTCATCTGGCATATAAACGAATATTTACTTGAGCCAGAACAGTAAAAATCTTCGCTTTTAAAGTGCAAGCAAGGAACAAACTACCATGGTGTCAGTTGTAGGTTTTACCATTCTTAATGCATTTTCCAAGCTATTTGCTGATCAATCTTTTCGCGCTCTCCAAACGTATTTTTAATTGTCACAAGTGATACACCGACTTTAGGAAAACGGAAAAATAGCAGCGTTTCATATTTTCGCGCTGTAGACGAACAGCCAAACACGCAGCAAAACTCTTTGTTTTTTGTTTTTCGGGGGGAAAATTCCATAATAGAAATTGTTAAATAACAAAATAAACTTCTGCCTTAATTCTAAATCAATTTTGAAGCATTATCTATTGTTTATTTTTGAATGAACAGTATTTTTCAGCGATTGCCCATGCGATCTGTCAAAATCTACCTGGAGTTGAAGGTTTCAAATTCTGCCACCAGATAGTGTATCGCAGCGCATCGGATCCCAATAACGCATCGAAATGCTAGATCTTCTCGAGCGCGGCGCTAGTGTGGTACGCGTAAAGATGGCCGACGTCATGGTCCGTGTAAATATAACCTAAAGGCTCAAGCATAAATACAAAATTCCTAAATCATTTAAACAATTTTTTTGAGTCATGTATTCAAAAGGAAACCTTTGGTGCATTTTAAAGTGATGAAAAATTCAATATTTATCAAATACAATAATCCTGACTTTCACTTTGAAATAAAAATCTTAATTATTCTCTATTTAAATGTTTATAACGCAAAGGTTATATTAATTCGTTAGCGCAATAATTCAAAAGTACCTATCTCGTCCATTGCAGGATCTCTACAGTTACACACACACACACACACACTTCAAAAAAAGATGTTTCGCGGTGGACAAAATTATTTAAATTATTCAACTCTTGTTTTATTTCAATGACAATTTACCTCTGTAGATCACAGATAACAATCGTGAATAATTCAGAATCTGTCAATGTCAACAAAACAAATACAGCCGTCGCTCAATACGCGTGCGATACTAGCGCCTGACGCGGGAACGGGAAGTATTGCAAACATTATCATACAACAAAAATGTGCTCATTTTCGGTTACACTACTTTGGTCTCCTTATGTCTATTCTCCATGGTATCGCCCATCCTTACGAAACATCCCTGCATGTATTATGCCAGTGCCCGGCATTAGCTAGGCTCAGGTAACAGACCCGCGGGGTCCATTTTATGGGATCAGAGGAACTCGAAACGCGATCAGTGATCGACATACTGGGCTTCGACAAAAGGTCTGGGGTCGACTGCTGAGAGTGAATAAGTAAGGATGTGGCACAATACGCTTTCTAGCTTAAGCGCCAGGGGAGTTCTTCATGGGCTTCCCGCGCCCGTATTAAAACTAACTAACTAACTAACTTATTGAGTCCTGTGCACACATTTAAAAAAAAGTTAAATATGTCGAACTTGAAATTTCTTTTTTGCAACACCCACCTCAAAAGTTGACGTTTTCATCCTTCTAAATGGTGCCTAAAGGACCTTATTTGAGCAGACTGTGTGCGAGACAATTTTCGCGCATGCGCAGTTTGAAGATGGCTTGCTTTAGGCACTGGTGAGAAAGCAGCGCATGCGCACTTTCGAGATGAGGTACTTTAGACACTCGCATAGATAACTTTAAACACTGATGTTGGTATCTTCTTGAAATAAATTTAGATTTACCTTGAACAAATCTTGTAATGATTGAAGTTTGGGTTTTAGAGTTACGTAGCCCCCCCCCCCCCCCCCCGGGCAAAAGAGCATAAACGCAAACATTTTATTCAATAATTTTTTTTCCAACAAATTTGTTTCATAAATTTTTATTCACCAAATTTTGTTTCAAAAACTTTTTTCCACCAAAATTTTTTTCAAAAATTTTGTTTACAAAATTTTCTTCACAAAATTTTTTCTCACAAATTTTCTTTCAAAGATTTTTCTCCACAAAATTTGTTTTCAAACATTTTTTTCCACGAAATTTCGTTTTAAAAATTTTTTTGCACAAAATTTTTTATTCAGAAATTTTTTTTTCAAAAAATTGTTTTCCTAATTTTCTTTCAAAATTTTTTTTAACCTTTTTTAAAAAAATTTCTTTACTCTCCCCTATCCAATATAAAATTAGAACGCTTGAAACTTAACTGACCGAATCCATTTCAAATCAGGCAGGTTCTACACTCGATGTTGCAGAATCTCCAGGGGACAAAATATGTTGTTTTTTAGAGGAAATTAGGCGATACGTATTTTTGCGATTTGTGAAAAAAAATTTTTGACAGAGTTATGCGTATTTGAATTTTTGGCTTTGTTTTTCAAAAAAATCCCAATTTTTTCTTTAAACTCGTATAATTTTTGACTTAATTCAGATATGTACTATTTCCTTTCAGATTCTGGTAGAGTTTACCGCCTTATTTCGAACTCCGCGAGGAAATTAAAAAAATCTTCAAAATTAACCAAATGGCGGCAGTTTTTCTGAAAATGTTAGAAGTCGATTTTCTCAAAAAACCCACACTTATATTTTTTGCCAATTTTTTTTTTTGAGTTTGTACTATAGTAAAGAAAATACCTTGTAAGTTTAATGCGGGCTAAATAACTTTTGTGGGCAGGAGAATTTTTTTTCATAAAATCGAATTTTAGCATTTTTCTTGAAAACAACAACAGATACAAGAAAATTTTGAGAGAATGGTTTGCACATTCAAAAAAGTTCTACAAAAAGTTCTCTTACGCATTTATGATATCTTGTACCATTTCCGAGAAAAATGAAAAAATTCAATTTTCATAAACAAAAAACTGTCTTCATTCCTGGCTTATGGAAATACCTACCATTTTTGTTAAATATTAAAAAAATATATACGTTCATATGAGGAAAACTCCATGTTAGTTTTACGTGGGCTGAGCAATTTTTATCATCAGAAAATTATTTTCCATAAATTCGAATTTGGAAATTTTTTGCTGAAACAATTTAAGTTACAAAATGAATGCCAATACAAGAAATTTTTTGACTAAAAAGTTTTTGTCTGCAATATATTTAAATATATTTCACATTTATCCAGATATTTTCCAACAATGTATAAAAACTTTATCTGAATCTCAGTTTAAAAAATAAATAAATACTACCTGGATTAATATTTAACCAAAATTGTGGATATTTCCATAAGCCAAGAATGAAGACAATTTTTTTGTTTTTATTCAGATAAAGTTTTTATACATTGTTGGAGAATATCTGGATAAATGTGAAATATATTTGAATATATTGCAGACAAAAACTTTTCAGTCAAAAAATTTCTTGTATTGGCATTCATTTTGTAACTTAAATTGTTTCAGCAAAAAATTTCCAAATTCGAATTTATGAAAAATAATTTTCTGATGATAAAAATTGTTCAGCCCACGTAAAACTAACATGGAGTTTTCCTCATATGAACGTATATATATTTTTAATATTTAACAAAAATGGTGGGTATTTCCATAAGCCAGGAATGAAGACAGTTTTTTGTTTATGAAAATTGAATGTTTTCATTTTTCTCGGAAATGGTACAAGATATCATAAATGCGTAAGAGAACTTTTTGTAGAACTTTTTTGAACGTGCAAACCATTCCCTGAAAATTTTCTTGTATCTGTTGTTGTTTTCAAGAAAAATGCCAAAATTCGATTTTTTGAAAAAAAATTCTCCTGCCCACAAAAGTTATTTAGCCCGCATTAAACTCACAAGGTATTTTCTTTACTATAGTACAAACTCAAAAAAAAATTGGCAAAAAATATAAGTGTGGGTTTTTTGAGAAAATCGACTTTTAACATTTTCAGAAAAACTGCCGCCATTTGGTTAATTTAGAAGATTTTTTTAATTTCCTCGCGGATTTCGAAATAAGGCGGTAAATTCTACTAGAATCTGAAAGGAAATAGTAAATATCTAAATTAGGTCAAAAGTTATACGAGTTTAAAGAAAAAATTGGGGTTTTTTTGAAAAACAAAGCCAAAAATTCAAATACGCATAACTCTGTCAAAAAAATTTTTTTCGCAAATTCCAAAAATACGTATCGCCTAATCTCCTCTAAAAAACAACATATTTTGTCCCCGAGAGATTCTGCAACATCGAGTGTAGAACCTGCCTGATTTGAAATGGATTCGGTCAACTAAAAATTTTTTTGTTCGAAAAAATAATAATAGCATATTTCTTTGATGCTAGCGGAAGAAATTTCAGGTTCGAAATATTTAACTTTTTCAAAAATGTGTGCATACGACGCAATAAAAAAAAAAGTTTTTTTGCCATTTTCAAAAATTTCTAAATTGAGCAAAAATTTGGTTTTCATTTATAATTTTTTATTATTATTTACGAGCAAAAACTGTATATAGAAAAAATTCGCTATAATTTTTGACTCGGCTAATCAAACGACTCAACTAAATTGATCATTTTCACTCCTCCTTCAAACAGATCCATACAGTCGGAGGAACTTAGCGCTTTTTTTAAAACATCCTCTTTCGAGAACCATACAGATACTAGAAGAAATTTTATATGGAATTCCATACAGATTACATCCTTGGAATCTCCATACAGGTCCATATAGCCGGAGGAACTTGGCGCGTTCTTTAAAACATCCTGTTTCGAAAACCTTACAGATACTAGAACAAATTTTTTATGGAATTCCATACAGATTACATCCTTGGAATCTCCATACAGATTCATACAGCCGGGGAACTTGGCGCATTTTTTAACCCTTTGCGGGGCAGTGGGACATATACGTCCCACCCGTTTATCATCAATAATTTGGATATTTTCCTACTTCTTCCTTGTATTCTTTCGTAATTTATTGGATGTTTGAGTAGTTGAGGTTCAAATATTGATATTTTCATAGATGAGAAATCAATATCTTCATTATGTTCATAATTATAAACAAATTACTTTCAAAAAAAGCCCCTTTTTACGGATAAATTTGGTTGTAGGAAAACAAGCCCCATAACATGCTCAAGTCATGGTGGGATTCTATGTTTTTTGAGTCGTAGTTTCCGAATCTGGAGTCAGATTTTTGAAATTCAAAATGGCTGAACCAATATGGCGGCTATTTTGAGTCAAATTTGTGGTTGTTTTGTTCAATCGGCGAGAAACCGGATTATGGGGGTTTTTGAGGTCGCTGATTACGATTCTGATATCAAAGACACAAAATTCAAGATGGCGAATACAATATGGCGGCAATTTCCCACCGATTGAACAAAAAACCACGAATTTGGCTCTAAATAGCCGCCATATTGGTTCCGCCATTTTGAATTTCCGAAATCTGACTCCGGAATCGTAATTAGCGACCCCAAAAACCTTAAAATCAGTTATGACTTCCAAAATTCATCCATCAGAAAAATATGCCCCTCAAAGGGTTAAAACATCCTGTTTCGAAAAACATACAGATACTAGAACAAATTTTATTGGAATTCCATACAGAGTACATCCTTGGAATCTCCATACAGATCCATACAGCCGGAGGAACTTGGCGCATTTTTTAAAACATCCTGTTTCGAAAACCATACAGATACTAGAACAAAATTTTATTTGGAATTCCATACAGATTACATCCTTGGAATCTCCATACAGATTCATAAAGCGGAGGGACTTACACAGTAAAAACTAGGCATTCATTTTTATCTGGGATCCTTTTTGGGCGTTCTAATAGGATCTCACAAATAGTCTTATTTTAGTACCAGTCTCTGTCTTGTTTAGTTTGCTAACTTCAGATTGATAAATGATCCGAGATAGCGAACTTAATTGATTCAGAGGGTGCATTGTTTCAATTGTTCCAAACTTCACTCTTACAAAAAACAAAAAATAGATGAAATTAAAAATTCGTGAAAATTAGCGTTGAACCGTCACACTCAGACGTCGCGAACTTCAGCCCTATGGGTTACGTTAGTTTTTGAACTTGACAGATTAGAATTTGTTTGATCAGATTTAGTTATTGACAGATGATCCTCATTTCGAGCCTATTTCAATCCACAAATCGACCTTATTTTATTAGATTGGCGGATCAATCTGAATTGGGATTATTTTGTTGCGTGAACTGTTTTAATACCGAATTAAGTTCTGAATCGAATCCTAGTTTTTACAGAGTAGTGCGCTTTTTGATAAATCTTGTTTGGAAATCCATGCAGAAACCAGAGAACGTTTTATTTGGAGTTCCATACAGATTACATTATGTGAACGCCTGCCAATTCATGTGTGGAAATTGCATGTAGATACATACAGCATTAGGGACTTTTTTCGGAAATCCATACAGGAACCAGCAAACGTTCTGTTTGGAATTCCATACCGATTACATCATAGGGATTACCATGTAGATCCATACAGATTTTCCAAGTGGCAAAATTTTCTGTAAGCAACTACCATCAGAAACCAACAGGGACGCATAGATGCATACAGAAATTCTGTATGGATCTGTATGACATTTAATGAAGGGATGCATAATGCTGTGAACAAACATTGTGTCAAAAAAGGTCGATCTATGAACTAGTTATTCCAAATTTCTTACTTACCTTTCACGCTGTTTTCCAGCATGGCTGAACGAAGCCAAGTTTCAGTCGAGGACGTAGCACAAAGTAGAGCTAGGGCAATATGAAGAGCGAGTTTTTTTGTTGGAGAAAAATCTTCTGCTTCTTGCAATATATCACACAGGTGTAGCTTTTGAAGATCTCCGCAACTCATTCTCTTTTCTTTCCAGTGATCGTACCACAATTCAGTTTCTCCACTAAAACTTTGTAAGGCGCAGAAATTGGTCAAGTTTTCCGATTTCCCTATGAAATTGTGAATGTTCATTTCAACATGTTCGCAGTGCAGTGATCCAGAAATCCAAGTATGGAATTAACATCGATCTCTTCCAAAATTGAACTTCATTCGATGAAGGATGATTCGAGCGATGTTTTTTACTGTTCACTGCTCTAGGTCTTCGGAGTTCAACTCCGTTTTTTTCAGCATTCAACTTAAAATCATCAAAAAGTTCTACGATTGAGGAATCTACATCTCTTCTACGATCTTTCGCCAATTGAATGATTTTATAGAGTTGTTTCCTGTACGCAATGAGGTCCAACTTCTGTGATTGTAAGACATTCACGATTTTGGCTCAAGGTCGGCAGAATATTTCGCTATCACAACAAGGCATATGATGAATTTGTTAGAATGACGGCAGAAAGGAGCTGAATAGCAGTTGATCTGGTACCAGAGCTTCCTTCAATAGACAGTCATTTGGGGGGGGGGGGGGCCAGCGTCCCCCCTGCGTAGCCCTTGTATGGCACTGCGGTTGTAGGAATAAGGACTGGGATGCTTGGTGAAATTATGAAATTCGCTTAGCCGTTGACGAAAAGAAGCAAGTGTATCTAAGAAAGTTGAATATCACAGGTCTTGCCGATAACGTCAAAATAATGCTAACAAATGATCATAGAAAGAAGAACAAAAAAGTAAAGATACTAGTTAAAGAAAGCAATGATAAAATCAATGCGGAAGGAAAGAAGAAAATTGAAAACGCTTTCGAACGAAATAAGAAGTTAGTTTAATAGCAAATTCGCAAGGACAACAAGAAAGTAGGTAGTATTACAGAGTTAGTCGACATTAGGAATAGCAGGGATAAAATAGTAGATAGATAAGCGTTTATTTTTCAACCTGCTGGCCTTAAAAAATTGACTTGCTTACACATCCACTTTTACAGAATTTTCTTAAAACTAACCTTCCTCGCTTCGCCTCACCTCTCTCGCATGTCCCTACTTTTTCGCATTGCCTCGCTTGCCAACCTCTGTTTTTGCAGCTAATACCTATTACTTATCTACTATTTACAATATATACATCTTGCTTATATCTACTTTCTCTCCTATTTACAATCTTTCCTTCTCCACTCCTCTTTCTCCTTCCTTCTCTTCATCTCCATCTTACCCAACACTCCCTTCACCCACGCTACTGCCCTTTTTTCCCCCTTTTCATGCAACAATGCCTCCATGCTTATCTCACTTCTTTCCACATCCCCGCACTCCTCCAACCAGTGCTCCACTCTTGCATCCCCCTTTCCGCACAGTTCACACATCCTCTTCTCCCGAGAGAGCCAGAACCTATTGCAACCATCCATACACCCACACCTCATCCTCGCTATAAGTTCCTGACTTCCTTTCTCTCCTTTCACACACAAATATTGCGCTCTTGCCCTTGGCATAATCCACACATAGTTCCCGTTAAATCTTGACTTTCTTATTCTCTCTTCCCCTTCTGTCTTCTCTCTCTCCATGCTGTTTTGCTCAAACAGGTCGTAAACCTTCCTTCCTTCCTCGTGCATCCTTCTCACTTCATCCATTTGCAGTCCATTTATTCTAAAATACCTTTCCCTCTCCGCCTCCATCTTCCCACCCCCTCCTCTGTTCTCCTTCTCCCACCAACACTCCCTAACCAGCTTACTTCCCCCCTCTTCCGAAAATTTCTCCTCATATCTGCACGCCTGCTCCCAGCTAGAATCCCGACGCTCGTTCTCCCCGTCTCCCTCCTGACAATATAATTAGGCGTGTTCCTTGCCAACCTCAGGGTCAACTTTACATACCTCTCCTGCGTTCTATTTACCTCTTCACTTTCCTTCCACCCCCACACCTCTACCCCATACAATAGCACACTCATTACTAGTGAATTAAGCAATTTCATTCTCCTTCCCAAATCATCTGCGAATAACTTCTTTCCCAACTCCCACACCTACCTCATCACCACATTTGCCCTCCTCACTCTCTCTTTTATGTGACCATCCACTCCCCCATTCCTTCGAAACACGAAGCCCAGGTACACAAACTCTTTCACCTCCTGTACCTCCTTTCCCTTCCACTTCCACTCCCTTCCCTCATCCCTTCCCCCTCATTTTCTGAACACCATAACCTTGGACTTTTCCGCATTCAGCTCTAAACCCTTTTCATCGAGGTATCTTCTCAACCTCTTCATCATCTCCTTTAAGGCCTCCTCGCTGGTTGCCAGCAACACTATGTCATCTGCATACGCTAGTGACCAAATTCTAACCCCTCCTATCCTGACTCCTCCTACCACCCCGGCCTCCAGCTTACTTTCCATATCCGCAATTAAAATCGTAAAAAGCGTTAGGCTAAGTGAACACCCTTGCATTAACCCCCTATCCATCCAGAATCCCTCCGAAATCCCCTCCCCTCCTCTTACCTTGTCTTTGGTCTCTTCATATATCTCCCTTACCCTTTCAATTAGGCCTCTCTCTACTGCCCTATCCTCCATTGCCTCCCACAAACTCCTCCTATCCACCGATGGAAACGCGCCTTTGAGATCCACAAAAAACGCGTACACTCTCGTCCCCTTCTTCGCTAATTATCTATCCACCACGTGCTGCAGCATGTAGATATTGTCGATAGTTCTCCTACCCGTCCTCAATCCCGCCTGCGTCTCCGGCAATATTCCTTTCCCCTCGACATCCTTCCGCAGTCTCTCTGCCACCATGATCGCGTATACCTTATAGGCCGCATTCATTAGCGTAATCCCTCTATAATTTTCCTGCCTATCTCTATCCCCTTTCTTATACAGTGGCACTATTCACCCTTCTCTCCACCCTCCTGGGAATCCCTCGCCCCTCCATACTTTCTTCACTACCTGCTTCAGCCTCTCCCTAACCTCTTGTGTACTAAACAGCCATGCTTCGTTCTCTACCCCATCCATCCCTGCTGCTTTTGACCTTTCCAACTTCCTTGTCTGCTTCTTTATCTCCTCGTCATTCTACTCCTCCATCTCTGCCTCCACCGTTCTTCCACTTCCCCCATCCGTATTCCTTGTATCCGAGCCCTGGAATGATTCATTGAAAAACTCTCTGCACTCCTCACTCCCTATCTTTTTGCTAACCCCCACCCTACGCTTCCTAAACCTATTTATCATCTTCCAGACGTCCCCCTCTGTCTAAACATTTGCTAACTCCTCTTCCAGATCTTTCTCCTTTTCCTGTTCTTTCTTCTTACACACCAATCTAAACCCCTTCCTCATTTCTACGTACTCCTCCCTTCTCGCATTACCCTCTTTCCACTTCTTGTACTTCCTCTTCACCTTCCTCTTCATCTTTTTACATTCCCTATCCCACCACGGCTTCACTATTCCTTTCTTCTTCTTTCTAAATACCTTTTTTTGCACACACCCTTTCACCTTCTCTTTCAGATCCTCCCATATCTCTTCCACCGACTTCCCTTCAAAGCGTACCTTTCCTAGCTCCTCCTGATACTTCTCTATCGCCTCCCTCGTCCATGTCACCCTCTACCCTATCGAGACTTCTTCCCTGCCTTGCCTTCCGCCACCCTCACCTCTTATCCACAGACTCAATGGCTGATGGTCTGATTCCACCCTCCCCTCTACTGCGAAATTTCCGCCTCCTCCCATCCTTGCATATTCATGACCACATAATCTATCACCGATACCCCCACCTTACTTACATATGTGTATGCTCCCTTTTCGTCCCCATTTGCCATACCATTCGCCACTGCCCACCCTCTATCCTCCATCCAGTCCCTTAGAATCTCCCCCTCCTTATTTATTACATTATCCTTCGATTTCCTCTCGAAGCTCTCCCCTTCCCTGTAAAGTCCCCCTTCGCCCCCCATTCTCGCATTAAAGTCCCCACCCAGTATCACCATCCCCTCTTCTCTTTCGCCCAGCAGGTCTTCCACTCTTTCTTTAATTCTTTCCATCCCATCCTTGTTGTGCACTGTCGCAAACTTACACTTCATCCCTCCTATTTTTATTTCCCTCATTTGCACTCCCTCCCCCTCTTCCTCTCCATGAACTTTTTCCTCTAATCCCTCTCTAACCCCGGTTATGATTCCCTCACTGGCCCTTCCTTTCTTCTTCACTCTGACCGCCTTCTGAAGTCTCCACCTATACCCCCTTGGTAGCTTTAGCTCTATTCTATCCCATTCCTTTCTTTCTACCCACGTCTTTACCAGTCCAATGACATCAAATTCCTGGATATACCGCCAGAACTCCTCGTCCTTCTTCTTTACCCCTGCTACGTTCCAGTACAGCACCTTTTCTACTCCTCTATCGTGCGTTACCCCCACCCCCTACTTCCTACGAAAAAAATCCCCCTGCACTTCCTTCAACACCTGTCTCTGCTTATCCCACACCCACATCTTCCCGTCTACTCTTATTTTCCGATATCCTACTTTCGCCGATCTCCCTTCCCTCCTCTCCCTCCTCGCCCTGTCATAAAGCATTCTCTGTACATCCCTTTCCTTCCTCCTCAAATTGTGATCTATGAAAACGCCCTCATCCTGTATCTTACTCTTATTCCGCATTACCCCCAACTTTTCTTCCCAGCTCTCCAACTCCACGACCGCCACTTCCTTCTCTTTCCTCCCCTCCAACTTAATTTTCCCTACCCTGCCTTCAACCCACCCTATGCTTTGTAGCAGCTTTTCCACGCCCTCCCTTTCTTCTCCACTCTTTAGCTTCAACCCTCTTATCACAATATTATTTCTCCTGTCTGCCTTCTCTTTTCTCTCCATTCTCAACTTCATTGCCCTTATCCGTTCCCTATCCGCCCTCTCCTCCTTTTCATTCCTACGCTCTCCTACTTTATCTTTCATCATATTCTCTACCCTCTCCCAAATACCTTTAATCTCACTTCCCCCACCTCCGTCACCTACTTCCATTTCCGTCCTGCCCTCCACCTTCTCAAATCTCTTTTCCGTTCTTTCCTGCCACAGTCTGATCTCCTCTTCCATCTGTTTTATTTTGACTTCCTTCGCTTTCCTTTCCCTCTCTAACCCATCTACTCTCTCCCTCATCTCTTTCATCTCCTTTTCCCATTTCTCATCTCTAATTCTCATTTATTCCCTCATACCTCCCACCTGCTCTTTAGTCCCCTTCACATCCTTCCTTAGCCCCCCGATCTCGCCTACCATCATCCCGATAGCCTCCTTCTCTGACAATCCCTCCATTGTTGGGGGGGGGGGGGGTGACCTACGTGCTCTCACGCTTTTTTTGAAAGGACTTTCCAATTCGCTTTTGTCCGAACTCTCTCGGCTGTCTCTCTTCCTCTTCAAGAGATCCTCCCCGTCACTTGTGCTCGACTCTCTCTCCCGTACCTTCTCGCTTCCTTCGTTCCGCTTACCCCCTCTCCCAGACGCGCTACTCGACCCCGAGCCACGCGTTGTTGTCCGTCGTGGCACGTGGAAAATTGCCTCCCCGTCACCTTCACTAGCAGCACTGACAGCACTCTCACTGCTTACCTCCCGCTCTGCCGCCGGTAACTGGGACCTCTCCATGCAGTACCCACCGCGACCGACAGATGTCTCTGCAGGCTCGCCGCCAAATTTTCCCTTTATTTTCCTTGTTTTTTTCCTTTTCTACAGCTCACGGCCCCTGCAGACACCTCTTTCTCTCCCTTAACATCCCCTAACTCTGCTAAAACCACCTTTGAACCCTCAAATGCCCAGGACTCCCGACCGCAAACTCCTCCGACTGCTTGCCAACCTAACCTCACTTTCTCTATCTACCTGAATCCCACCTCACTCCCTCGCCAAAAACCACTTTTTATCTCCCCAATCCACCCCACACAACTCTACTCACCTCCTCGGCTTCCACCCTCACACTCCACTCACACCTTCCACACAAATTCAGTAAAATCCTCTCACCACCTGTCACCAAACACGTTCTCAGTTCCGCCACCAACATGCAAGTCGATAAAATAGTATATAAGGCGGACGAAGTAAAAGACGGTGCTAGAGACCATTACAAGTAATTATTGGGCAGTGAAGCCTCGGGCGAAGCTACAGAGCAGCACATACCTCACAGGCTGTGCGAGTTGATAAATTTATGTATCGAGATGGGGGAAGTTCCAGGTGACTGAAAAAAGACGATCACCCTTCAAATATAAAGGAAAGGGAGATAAAAGCAACTGCAATAATTAGCAGAATAATATTGCCAAAAAGGGTACGGAGGCAATGGATGGCTCCTAAAAGCAATAAAATCAATATATGCAGGTAGCAAAGTGAGTATGAGAGTGAATGGGGAACTGAGTGGCTGGTTCGATATTAGAAGGTGTGAATCTCGAGCCATTCAATGTGCGTGGGTTAGCATTTGCAAACGATAAGGTTGTTATTGCCGAACCAATCGAAGGCTTGCAAAGAATGTGGAGCAGACCAAATACCAGCATGAAAAACATGGGCCCTAAAATAACCGTAAATGACACAAAAATTATGGTGTTTGAAAGAGAAGGTGAGAGAACCATATGCAACATTGCCCTAGACGATGAGAGGATAGAACAAGTTGATATGTAGTTATCGTGCTGTGTGATAGCGAGATCTGGACCTACCAAAAAAAGGACAATAGTAAAGTTAATTCGGTTGACATGCAATACCTGCGCAATATGTGCGTTAAATAGCTAATGGGCAAAGTCAGTAATGAGAGGATTATCAAAGAATGTGGTGTAGAGAAGACACTGTTTGTCAAGAGTAATACAAATTTGTTGAGATGGTTCCGGCATGTTGAGAGAACGAAGGAAGAACGACTGACGAAACAAGTATATCTTGGTAAAGTAAATGTTAGCGTACGCCAAAGGCAGAACGAGGAAAGAATAGTGAAAATGTGTGAAAGAGGCCCTAATTGTAAAAGATATAAAGAGCCATAGAAACACAAGAGCTTGCATGAAGAAATGTATGGACGTGAAGGAAGTTTAAGACGTATGCCAGGGCAGAAAATCGTGGCGACAAATAGTTTATAAGAAATGCATGATGTAGAGTGTCAGTGGAGTAACAAACACCTGAAACGAAAGACCTTAGATACCAATGGGCTCGAGTGGAGAGCGCTGTATAACAAACGGTGTGGAACATCAACAAAATGGATAATAGCAAAGTGGAACATCAACTGTGCCTGCTGAGGATGCTTTGGCTGGCGTTAGCTATTTGCAGCCAACCACCTCAACAGAAATACCGTGGGAGAGCATGAAGTAGAAAGCCACAATGAATGAGGAATTGGGCGTCTCTACTATTAAAGTGTAAATTTTGAAACCACACGCGGAAAAGGATAAAATTTTAGACGGCTTAGCGGAATAAGCATGGGAAATCGGCCCCCGTTCGTATAAAGCTTAAATTGATGTCATAGGTTCGTTTCCATGTGGTATGAAGCTCCACCAAGTTTCAACTAAAAAATCCCATTTTTGTGGGAGATATGGAGGGGAAAGCAAAATCAAAAAAATGATTTTTCTTGAAAACGGCTCAACCGATTTTAATTATCTAAATATATGTTTCAAAGACCACTCTGTAGTATTGAAAAAAAATTGATAAATTTCTCGAACAAAAAAGAAGCATTAAAAAAAGGTTTTAAAATGTTGAAATATTTTTTCCTATGTTGTTTTCGTTGTTTACGTCAGCACTTTGCCTATACACGTATTGTTTGCAGAGTTTACCAAAAGGAGGTTGCAGTACGTTTTTAAACTCCTTATTATCGGGGTGCTTTTTTAAAGTGAGTCTCCTCGCCTCTCACATCAGTTCATAATCATCGGGGTACTTTTTAAAAGGGATTCTCCCCGCCTCTCACATCAGTTCATAATTATCGGGATGCTTTTTTAAAGTGAGTCCCCTCATCTCTCACATCAGTTCATAATCATGGGGGTGCTTTTTTTAAAGTGATTCCTCTCGCCTCTCACATCAGGTCATAATCATCGGGGTGCTTTTTTAAAGTGAGTCCCCTCGCCTCTCACA
>CAKNXH010000820.1:51580-65130 GCA_932178445.1 Andricus quercusramuli | reverse complement strand
CTTTTTTGAAGTGAGTCCACTCGCCTCTCAGATCTGTTTATAATCATTGGGGTGTTTTTTTTAATGTCAGTCCCCTTGCCTCTCACATGTTGCTTAATCATCTTTAGTGTCACTGTCGATTACTGGGATGCAATTATCGTTCCTAAATAAATCGCTCAGTATTTCTGCTGGTTTGAAAACTTTTGATAAATACTTTGGGTAAGATAAATAATAAACGATAGCTGCAATGTGAGAACAGCAACCAACTGTTCTTTCCCCAAAAGCACATTCACATGCATTATGTGTCAGACCCGAAACCCCAACGCTGTTAGGCTTATACCTTGAAAAACACCTATATGTTGTGCGAGAAATATGCCTGTATGGAACTTTTACCTTCAGCACATTCTTCTCATCTTAAAAATATTCTATATTCAATGTGCCATCTTTATTGACCATTTGAGCTAAATACGACACAGCTTGGGAGCGTTGATATGATCCAGTAAATAGAATATTAAGATCCTTTTTGTCATCTCCGGAAAGTCTAATAAGTCTTTGGATGTAATACTCACTTCAAAAAAACACCCCGATGATTATGACCTGATGTGAGAGGCGAGAGGACTCACTTTAAAAAAAGCACCCCCATGATTATGAACTGACGTGAGAGGCGAGGGGTCTCACTTTAAAAAAGCACCCCGATGATTATGAACTGATGTGAGATGCGAGGAGAATCCCTTTAAAAAAGCACCCCGATGATTATGAACTGACGTGAGAGGCGAGGGGACTCACTTCAAAAAAAGCACCCCGATAATAAGGAGTTTAAAAACGTACTGCAACCTCCTTGTAGAAAACTCTGCAAACAATACGTGTATAGGAAAAGTGCAGACGTCCTTTGAAATAATGGGTCCCATTCATTCACCGTGAACCTTTGCAGCGGGCGGCGCCGTGCCGTTACGTTCATTGCTTTTTTGAACTATGTTCCACCCAACGAAAAAAAATCATTAAAAAATCTGAGTTTTAGTACACAATGCAAGGATATTTTCTTGAAAGAATGAAAGTGGTATCTCTAAAACAACATCGAAAAAAAAAAAATTTCAAAACCTTTTTTTAATGCTTGTTTTTTGTTCGAGAAATTTATCCATTTTTTTCAATACACCAGAGTGGTTTTTGAAACATATATTTTGTTCATTAAAATCAGTCGAGCCGTTTAAAAAAAAATTACTTTTTTTATTTTGCTTCCTCCCTCCATATCTCCCACAAAAATGGAATTTTTTAGTTGAAACTTGTTGGAGTTCCATACCACATAGAAACGAACTTATGACATCAATTTAAGCTTTATACGAACGGGGGCCGATTTCCCATGCTTATTCCGCTAAGCTCTTTGCTGCAAAGTATCCTCACAAACAGAATGTCGCACTAAGAGATCTTATCACTAAGGGGAAGGACATCAGGACTAATCTACACATCTCAGAAGACCGAGCAATGCAAATTATACAACAGGTTGATTTGGCGTGGAAAAACGAACACAATGCACATCAATTAGAGGAAGCCGCGTCACAAGATCAAGCAACGGCAATTGATGTTCTTCCTCAACCTGTCGATGATACAGAACCACCACATTCTCCAGAGGTACATGGCCTAATACAACCAGAGGAAGAAGCAGAGGTTCAGCAACCAAGAAGGCGATTGAAATGGGCATACCATATGAACAAAGAGGTTATGCGCCTTTATTTTTTGGCAGGGAAAAGTTGACAAAGTGTGAGAAGAGAACATCATCGACTTTTCTTACTTAAGTACCCAGAGATAGCCACAAAAATAAATGAGCAGAATCTAGCAGACCAAAACGCTCAATATATGTAAACAGATTGCTTTCGGCTGTTGAAATAGCTGCCATCAAAATGGAAGTGGAACAGCAGCTTCCTATTGATGAACTCTCCTTGGAAGATTTCGACAACGGGGACCTGATTGAAGCTGAAGGCACAGGTACTAGGGATAATGAACATCAAGTACCGGATCCACTAGCACCACATTCTGTTATTAATAACGTTAATACAAACAGTGAAATCCCAGAAAAACTACAGCATCTTGAAAGGAATTTTGGTCATGCTTCATTAGAGTTCCAACATGTCGAACTAACACAAAGGCATTCTCTGCCTAAGATGAATATCACAAAGGATCTGCGTGCACTAATAGTACACCCGAACAGCAAGGTTTCACCTATACATTTGAATGCACGCTAACTGCGTTAGAGGTGCTATCTCTTGTGTATTGTGCAGCTGTGGGGAACGTTAGAACGTTGGACCGCAGAACTAGGGCTATAAATGCAGTATTTTCCCAAGAAAGGGATCGAATTCCACCATGGAAGATCATGTTGGATATGGATGTCAGTAAAGTAAGGTGCAAATTGGGTCGACTGAATCAATATAATAAAGGAAATAGAACCAGAAAGTTGATACACCATGTTACTAAAATCATCCACCCTCGGTACATCGAGTCATTGACACTAACAATATTGGATGAGAATATAGACTCCCAACGGCAAATACTTGATGTTCTTACTGCTAGATTACGTCGGTACAAGTAAAGTAGTAGAAGAAGAAGACAACGAAATCCAATCGGTTAGGCAGATGAAAGAAGGTTGTATCGTGAACTGAGTTTAAAGCAAAATAACCAGCAGGACTCCGAAGTTTCTTAATTGGAAGACATAACTAACTATTGGTCGGGTGTTTGGGAAGAAATAAACATAAACAATTTGGATACTGCGTGGTTCCATCTAGCGAAAGCAAGAGCAAGCATTAAACCTGAAATGGAGCTGACTAACATCACAGCCTCAGATGTTTTAACGGTTTTGAAAAGGGCATTAACTGGAAAGCTCCAGGTCCGGACATGGTGCACAACTTCTGGCACAAGTACCTGACAAGTGTGCATCCTTCGTTGGCAAGGTGTTTTGAGAAGATCATCGAACACCCAGATCTTATGCCAGGCTTTATGCCTAAAAAACCAGACGCTCAAAATTCATCTGAATTGAGACCGATAGCCTGTCTTCCAAGAATTTGTAAATGCGGCGATAATAACATCATAACAGAAGAACAAAAGGGATATATAGAATTCCTGAAAAAAAAAACAACAAGAATTCAACGATCAAATTTGGACAAACACCACAAAATACTCCTATTGCAATTCCTAAAAAACAAAAACAAAATTTTTTGTTTCTTTGGATAAAAATAAGAAAGAGGAAAGAAGAATGAGAAGTATTTTGCTTATTATTTATTTATTTTTATTCGTATATTATTTTGGAGTATTTTGTGGTGTTTGTCCAAATTTGATCGTTGAATTCTTGTTTTTTTTTTCAGGAATTCTATATATTGAATTGATTGTTGGACGTTAAATTGGGATTTTGAGTTTGATTTTAGTCTGATTTAAAATTCTTGAATTTCAACAAAAGGGATGTTATAAAAACCCGTGGGACAGTCAATATCTAGTCACCATAGCCCTATACGAAAGACCTCATTGAATCAGATAGAAATATGTGTGTGTGTGGACAGAAACCTCGTTGAACCGGGTTGAACCTCGTTGAACCAGGTAGAAATTGTAATTGGTTCAACGAGGTTCGATGAGGTTTTTGTCCACACACATATTTATATCTGGTTCAATGAGGTCTTTCGTGGAGGGAGACGCTGTTGTCATGACGCAAGCTCGTAAACATCAAAGAAACTTGCACATGGCACACATTAACTACAAGCAAGCGTTTTCTTCTGTACCACATGACTATTTGCTTGAAGTTTTGAAAATATACAAAATCTTCCCACGCATCATCGACTTTCTAAGTCTTGCGATGATGTTTTGGGGTACAAGAATCATGTGTTTCGATCTTGGACAACCAAGGATAACTAGATTAATACGCATTACGTCGGGTCTCTTTCAAGGAGACTCCGTTAGTGCATTGTGGTTCTGTTCAGCGTTGAACCCGTTGAGCAAAATACTAAATAGCATGTCTCATGGGTTCCGAATTCATGTAAACGAGGATAGTCATCAAGTGACCCATCTTCTGTACACATCTTTTATACCAATCTTCTATCATCCGCGTAGAAATGACAAAGCACCGAATGTACCACAGTAATTCGGCGACTGAAAAGGTAGTTCTACCACGACATAAGAGGGGTAGGGCCGTTGTACATGTCAGGAAACTGTTTGAGTCACAAGTTATACAGTTGGGACACTATTTTAACAGGGTAGGGTCAGGGCAGAAACCATAGTGGAATTAGAAATGCAATGGAGATAGAAAGCCATCCACGACGAGTACCCAAAACGTAAGATCAATATAAAGTGGATAGTGAGGCATCAAATATTTGGCTGAGAAAGGGCGTCCTGTATCCAGAAACGGGAGGATTCGTGATTAAGATTGAGGCCAAGGTTGTAAGAACCAGAAATCATAGCAAACAGTCTTAAATCAAGACGTGGTTGACCCGTGCCGATTATGCGGAGATGCCAACGAATTCATCAAGCACATTATTGATGTTTGTCGCGTAATGGCTCAAAGAGTATATACGCACAGACATAATGATGTGACGGGCATCATACATCAACAACTTGCAAGTGACGTAAAACCTGTAGAGTGGCAGATGGTAGCTCGATGAAAGCATCCAGAGGCGACTGTTATCATCTCCAACGCTCGCGGCCGCTGTGTATGGATAGCAGCAGTAAAATACGAGCTTGAAACTACACCATGCTCCTAATTTTGTACCTACATCACCGCCGAAGATTTCAGAGATCGTATTAAATCAACTTATAACATCCTCATCTCATCAGTCACTTGACTTAGTCCGTGGCTATGATAAAAAACCGGGTTCACCCGAGAACAAGTTAAACAAAAAAATAATAGCCTCGGTGGCTACACTGCACATGGCCTAGCATCACTGACGCCTTTAGTGCTCAAAAGTCGTGTACAAGAAGCAGAAGATTTGCTTCTCATGAGAGAACATGCGGCCCTCGATGTGTTGTATTACCATCTTCGGCACTTTTACGGTGTTGATGTAACGCCCGTCTTGTCATTCACCCAGAATGACCAGTGTAAGATCTATTAGAATTTCTCATTCTCCACCACTCAACTATCAGTGCTACAAAGCCTGATATTGTCCTCAAAGATCTGAAGGCGAAGATCATTCACGTGATTGAATTCTCGGCACCAGCCGATGGTAATATTATGGCGAAGGAGGAAGAGGAACGCGCGAAATATACAGCACTTCTTTTGCCAGCACCAGTCTCAGCTCATCGCAAACCGGATGCAAAAAGATGTTTTTTCGAGATCACTTCATGTGATCGGTCAACAGTGTTCCATATAACATTCTACAATTCAATGGTAGTTCTAAAAAAGTATCCAGAGGTGAGAGCTTCAGCTCCAATGAGGTTCATGCTGCAAAACTAATTGTAGGTGGCAGCACCGAGCCGCGTACTAGATCCCCTGTCGATGGGAGACAAAATCAGTATGGCCGCACTACGCGCGGATTACTTCGAACGATTTGAATGTTAACGTATATGTAAATGAATAAAAAAGTGTTCATGTAGTTATAATCGCTTAGAAATGTCTGAATACGCTGGGTAACTGGAATTCTGTTATTTTCTGAAAAGTAGTGTATTTCAAATCCACGAAGTACGAATTGCACATTTCTAAAAGCGATGCTAATAAATATAATATGACGTTTATGTATACCTAACCTCTGGAATTGATGGCTAGAATCGCCTTCAAAACATATAGGATTTATTAACTGTTTGGATTATAAGCTTATAAGTTATAGATATAATAGTAAAAATGGTTGAAAAGTGTGTTTTGGGATGCTCACACGACGTAAATGTGACTATACATTCATTCACAAGTGATCCCAGTTTACGTGATGAATGGCTAAAGGAAATAAACAAACCCTACTTGATACTGAACTCTGGGCTTGGAGTTTGCAGTAAACATTTTTCAAAGAAAATTATGTGGAAATAAGTACACACTCAGGTATGTTTCAAAATTTTTATTAAATTTAAGTGTTATATACAAAAAATATATATTAAAAAAATATATTAATTCATATTAAAAAAGTGAATGAGGAATTTAGATTAGAGTAGATTATATTCTATAATTTATTGAATCTCTGGTGCCTCACATTTTTGGTAAACATAAGATAACAGAGTAACAATAAATATTTACATATATATATATATATATATATATACATATATACACTACATGTCAGAATTGTGCGTTCACCTCTTTTTTAATGATTGGATAACTGCTCTTAATTGTAATCATATTAGAGTTGAAAAATTTTTTCTTTAAAGGGTCGAATGGTGTTTTAAATTCTCTGTAAAATGAACCGGGCATGAAGCCAATTCGTCCGTTTTTTAAGTAGATATTGCAAAAATAGTATACATTTTAACGTTTTCTTGAATGCAATGTAACACCCGAAATAAGCAAGATTTTTTAAAGTTCTTGGACTCCTTTTTAAGCTATGTTTCTATAATATTGCAGCAAATTATGAATGTAAATATTTAAAAAATTATATCACACTGCAAGTGCTTAAAGTTACAACAAAAAAGTTGGGAAAAAATTTGAAAACATCTTATCTTTAGGCAAATTATAATAAAAAATAAATGGATATCTGTTTGAAGCACTATTATAGAAACTTCATGATTATATGTTTCATATATTTCACAAAAATATGTTTTGACAACTGTAACAAGGAACTGCCGTGAAGTATTATAACTTTACCTTTTGAACAGGGAATTTTAAAAGGAATTATCGTTTTAAATGATTCATTAGGAATTTATCAATTCCTGTTCCAATTCAGAATTCTTCCGATTTTGAAAATTCCGTGTTCCAAATGAAAATTTGTTTGAATTTAAATATTCTTTTTCTTTGCAAATGAAAATTTTCCAGAATTTAAAACTTTCATCTTCCAAATTTCAGAAAGAGGGAGTTATCACACTGTAATCGAAAATTATCCACACGGCTTTTTTTTGCTGTACCTAAAGTGACTTAATTTTTACAATATTAACATAAATTTTTTTTTTCTCATGTTCACACGAAAGTAAATAAAATTTTGCACCTACTAAGCCCAAGAAGGCAAAATCTTAATTTAATAGATTTTTTTTTAACAGCAAATTTTCGTGTTTTTGAGAAATTGGAATACCTTTGGAAATAATTCATATTTTACAAAATTCTGAGGCACATTCTTAAGGTAAGTCTTAATAGTGTTTTGCTAAATCGTAAAGATACATTTTAGAATTTTTCCCCAAGATTGTGTCTTAGGGTCAAACTGGGTGAAAAAAGTAGGAAAATTTCAAAAATTTACTAAATTTGGGTAGTATTGATAATAATATTATTGTTATCAATTTTTTAAAATCATTTCATGTGTAGAATCATTATTTAAAATTTTGCGAGATTTTGCACCAACTTTGACCTTAGGGTAGAATCTAGGGAAAAAATTCTAAAAATGACTTAACAATTTAGCAAAGTACTATTCAGTCTTATCTTTAGAATGAGCCAAAGAACTTGAGAAAATGTGAATTATTTCCAGAGGTATTCCAGAGGTATTTCCAATTAGGAAACTTTAGCAATAGCTCAAGAAATAAACGTGTGGATAATTTCCACCGGTACTGTACATTTCTAAATTATAATGAAAGATATTATAAATAAATATAATTCTCGTTCGGCATTCGGGACAGAGAATTTTTGAAAATAAATGCAACGTGACTTTGAACAGAGAATTTCCGTAAAGAATTATAATTTAGACTATAGGACTGGGAATTTTTGTAAAGAATTATTATTTTATTCGGAACAGAGAATTTTTGCCGTGGAATTTACCTATTAATTTTTAATAAAATTTTCTTCAAATCATAATTTGTCGTTTTTTAATAGATTTAAAATGATTAGAAATGGACATTTTTAAGTAACAACTTTTTATTTTTTTCTAGATCTGCTAGTAAAATCAAAGTTACTCCGTCATGGTACAATTCCATCAATTACAATTGATCAAGGTGAAGAATTTGAGAAGGTGAGGAACAGACTGTCAGAAGTAATTTATACGAATGAATTGAAGTTAAATGTAAGTGGAAGACGTCAAGGTAAAGATGAACTTTGCGAAGATTTTCACGAAGCTGCAATATTCGAAGAAAGCATACAATGAAAAAATGATTTTGAGATGCAAATAGCAGATATTGTAATGCTAAATACTGTGGATATCTGTGGATTTCTGTGGATTCGTTCCAGATGTAACGAATCATTTTCTATGTCTTAATGCATCATAAACGAGATCTGTAATATTTGAATCTTCAATACGATGTCCATGAATAAAAACTAATCTATTTTTATCCCATATTATTCTGCTGTTTATATTCGGTCTTCTTAAATGATTGTGTAATAAAATACTATTTGCCTGAAAAGTTTTAGGCACTGATGCTGTAATGGCTTCTACAGGTAGAAATTCTCCATTGGATGATTGATTGTCTGTGACTTCATTCTGGTCTTTATTCTCAGCAGGAGGATTTCTATACTCATCAACAAAGAAGAGAAATTTTTGTAACACCTGACCCTGATGAAAAAGATTTCAAGAAATAAAGATGACGCTGAGATTTTTATGATGACTGCCCTTGGTGGTGGATTGTGGTAAGCCTTTACGACATTCTATGGGTTTTCCATACTCCTTGTATGCTGTCTGCCACTCGGAATAGTAGAAAATGATACGCAAAATATGTGTATCGCACACACTATCTAGATCACGGAGAAACTTTTTTTACAAAAAATGTTTTACCACAACCCGTTGGTCCACATACCAACGATGTAAGCGGATGCTTCCAGCGTGCGTACATAATTGACAATGATTCAAATTAAATCAGTTATTATTATTTCTATAATATCTTGATTCTCTGAGCAGGATTTTTCGATTGCATGCTTTTCTTAATTTCTAGAAATTGATCAATCTGATACGGTACGCGTGGTCAGGGATTTTGAGCTGATTCCCCTGACCGCTCTACATCACGTCAAAGAACAAGCTAATTTTGACGTGACCCTTCAAACATGCCCTGAGATTAGCTTACAAGTGCGTGCGACCATCGCCGCGCCGCGTTGGACCATTGCCGCAAAACCCTAGTTTTTAGCTATATTCTGGCTACCTGAGTCAGGTTAGAAAAATGAAGTATAGAATCATATCATTCTAAGTCATTTTTTCCGTTTTTTATTACATAATAATAGGAAAGCATTTTTCATGCATTTTGGGATAATAAATAAAATTTGTAGACAATTTTCGTTTCGTTTTTCAAAGTAAATTTCATTTTATTCAATTCACTTTTAAAAATGTTTTTATTATTTTAAAATAAACGATTAATAGATTTGTATTAATTTTTTTTTATTTCACTCCTCAAATAAGTCTACACTTACATCTTACACTTACATCGGAATTGGTAAACTACTTTCCTATCGACTTCCTTATCTACATAATAGCCATCTACTAAAGAACCATCTGGCAATCTAAATTCTCGTGTCCTACCTGCATGAGTAATTTCAATGACCAATTCGCGTTATAAGACTAATAACCATTCGATGGCTTTTCTCGATTGTTTATCAGCCCGCCTATAACCACCGTTCGGTATAAAACCTATTTGATCAGCTTGCAGATCATTTTTTCGAAATACTTCTGAGCAAGCAGATGCAATTGTTATACTCTCAATAAATGGATTGACATTGGCTACTTTGAGAAATAACGATCTGAAAGCCAATCATGCCCTTCAGAGAATATTCACATCATTCATACAATATGATTTCAATTCTTCTTTGAAATTAAAATTGTACTCTGACCTGGCACATTCTTCGCACCACTTGAAAAACGACTCCCGAGCCTCACAAGACATTGTATCCGGTGAAAAATATTTTGCATCCGGAATTTTTCCAAAGAATTCCTGATTCTCAGGAGTATTAAATAAATCTGCAAACATACCCTTTTTCGCATATTCTAAGCCAAAAGCTTTAGGTAATTGACTTAATGGCATGTGAAGATGATTCAAACTGTCAATGAAACGGGTTTGGTTTAGCTTCATCAAAAGAAAACTAGTCCCATTTAAAATTATTTCGGGTGGATTTTTGAACTCTTTCTCTTTGATCACATGACTCAACATAAATTGAGCATCACACGCTTTAGAATTATGAGCTACACAAACGGTTTCCGTCAAATGACTCATTTTTCGCGTGGCAAATTTCGTAAACTCAGAAACCAGATCTTTATCAAAAATATATTGTCTAATAACACACCATTTGCAACGTACATTTGGATCAGGATTATCCATACACTCATCACATATCTGTTGTCCAACACACAAATTAGGCACGTGAATGTTCGTGGATTGCTGACAAACAACAGATTCACTCTGTTGAGTTTCAAAGTCGTAAAAAATCTACGCTACTTTTTTATCATGACGTGGATTCCCAATTGATGTTATGTAGCACAAATGATTGTCTGGACAAACTTTTTTGCACTTAACACAATTTGAAAATCCACGTTTATGATCTTTAACATCGAAATGATTAATTAATTTTGAACAGCAACCACAAATTTGGAATACTGAGCAAATACTTTTTCCTTTTCTGTATGAGACAGGATGCAAATGATTCCTCATACATGAGGCCCCATAAAAGGACCTAAGTTATGATTCGCATTTAATTTCCTTTTCGCCATCCCCAAACCGAATGTTACTTTCTAGATGACAGGGTGGCGAAGTGTGACAGATGTTGCATTTTTCAGAACACAAATGACTTTCTGAATTTGTGTAAGCCTTGTTACATGGCGCACAAAAGTTTCTACTACCCCCTGCACCTATCAAAGATAAAATTTGAGAAAAATGACATTTTGGGGCACCCTCATGCAGCAAGTAAATATTTTGTTTAATTATTTCCTCTTTACTCCAAATTTCTGAACTGCCATCATGAAAAGCTTTCGCCTTTCCTAATCCAAAGCTATCAAAATGGTACACTGTTATTGCTATCTGAGTTTTTGCTGAAAATTGTTGATATTTAATCAATTCTGGAATACCACATCCATTTTCTGGTATAATAACACCGGCGTCTAGCGTTAGCCTATTAGCGGCAGTGCGCTGATGCACTCCACCTCTCTCGCGCTTTCGACGCCAGTAATTTTTTAATTCAATGTTAGTTTTGTCAGCCATCAATTTTCCTTTGGAAATTGCTGCTACAATGGCCTGTGGTAGACATGTATTTTCTTTACTAGCTATTGTTAATACTGATCGCTTGAAAATGTCGGATTGCAATTTAGCGCGACCTTTACCAGCGGGTACCTGAACACCGGTCATTTCAACATGAAAAGTATCGCCGATCTCAAAACCTGTGGCACTTTAGACAACTTTTGTAACAAGCTCCCACAGGTCTTCAAAAGACAAGTCTTTTAATGGAATGAAGGCTTTCCACACCAACCCTTTTTGGGTGGATCTCTTGCTTTATTCTTCTTTGAATATTTCGCAGGGCATCTTCTTGTGGTCTTTTTAGTCCTGGCCACTTCATTACCTGCTGCGCGTTTCCTCTTCTTCTCGATCCCCGTGTAGGTTTCGAGAATCGCTGGTGTTTCGTTGGTAATGCATGTTTCTGTGGAAAAAATATGAATTATTTGAAATTTTTTAAAATCATTAAATTTTCCCTTTATAAAAAAGATTTTAAATTTTTTCTAATCAAACAATGATAAATCGTACAAAAATAAATATGATTTTCATTCTTTACTAACCTACTCTCTAAATCCGAATTAGTAGAAATTTTACCAATTCAATAAGTAGCATTGTATCTGACTGTTAAATTAGTGATTTTATCACTTCCTACTATATGAAATGGTAAGATTTATGTTACTAAATGAATTAGTGAGGGTATTCTACTAATCTGTTTAGTAGTAACAACTTACTAATTAGAAGAGTAGAAATGAATTGATAAGGAAACATAATTTAACAATTTTTAAAATACATTCTGCTGTTTTTTGAGTTCTAATTAAAAAAGGTTAATGTTTTGTCAATACACCATCTATTTCTCCAATGCAGCTTAAATGTGAACTCCTGAAATTGGTTAGAATAACTATAGCTATTGTTCGTTCCCAAAATGTTCCGGAGTTTGTGAATAAGTGGATTCTGATGGCAAAGAGTGGGTTAGAACAGCAATTGATTTCAGGGTGAATCTTTTATCTTAGCTTCTTTAAAATGGGTAAGATTTTGTTTAATATTAGTAATTAGGTGAATAGTTTAGAGGGAACTGGGAAAGTGTCGTTGAAGAAAGTTAGGTTAACTAAAATTTATTTTCAGAAAAATTCAAGACCTTCGAGGAATACAGTGTGCAAGAATTGGCTGAAATACTTGAAAACCACTTAGATTTAGACACTGTAACGAAACTAGAAGGTGTAAAAAGCAAATATTCACACATGATAGTCGACGTACCATATCGTAATCAACTAACAGTTTGAGAAAGGCTCTATTTTTTATCTCTAACTTGCAGAAAACTCACTCAACATACATTAAAAGATACGTAGATGTTCAAACATTTTTTAACATCAATTTACAACTTCTGAGTCGGATTTTTGGGTTAAAAAATTTAATTTAGTTGTTGTTACGGATAAAGAGGTTGTTTTAAAGAAGATTTTAAAGTATATTTTCACGTTTTAAACTTACGCTTTTGAGGCATCCCTTATAATCATCAGATCTAGTTTTACTAAGGCACACAAATTATTATTTAACCTAAATTTTAAACAGAATCTAACACTCTTTTGTCTTCAAAAAATTCTTTTTTGAACCACCTTACTGTTAAACTGCGGATACATTAAAATAAAAGTATCTACATAATTTAAAGCATGCAAATTTTAATTTAGTGTATTTAATTTTTTTAATTAAAATGCATCTATTATAGTTTTGTTTGAAAATTGATCGTTTTTAGTTCAATATTCAAATATTAATCTTCTTCATTGATAATTCAACAGCTTGTTTGCAATTTTTTCTCTCGCTTGACTGAAAAATCTTTTCATGTTGAAAATTCAACTCATTTTGAAAAGTAGTTTTTTTGTCGAATTCAACTGTTTCTGATTAAAAATTAATATTTTTTATGTCAACTACTCAATTTTCGTTCAGAATTAATCTTTTGTTTAAAATTAATTTTTGTGTGCAAGATTCATCATTTTAATTAAAAATGTATCTCTTCGGTTAAAAAGTGAGCTATTTTGTTGAAAATTCGTTTTTACTTTAACAGAAAATTAATTCTTATTGAAACTGAAAATGTAATTATTACAGTCGAATATTCCAACATTTTGTTATACGCGGCTCGTATAGAGCGAGACTCTTTTATTGGTAGATTTAAAACACTCTCGCAGACGACGTTTATTCATTCAATAGGCAACCATTTTAAATTATAATAACTAGTAATAAGAACCGTAAGTTAGAAAGAGAGAGAAATAGCTACTCCATGAAGTGACATCAGCAGGGCGCAGGGCGAGTAGAGGCGAGAGTCGCGAGTAGAGCACCCTCGAAACTCGACGCGCGCATCTCCCACCAACGATTTT
>CAKNXH010000820.1:0-37657 GCA_932178445.1 Andricus quercusramuli | reverse complement strand
TTGCATTTTATCAAAGAGTAGGGAAGTTATGGTAATTTATATATTTTTAAAATCGGTTTTTTGTAGTAAAACTTTTTTCATTAGCGTAATTCAGAGTTGATGCAAAAATATAAAAGATTCCTTGGTTCGAAACGAATCGACTGACCTAAATAATAACGCATTTTATCAAAGAGTAGGGAAGTTATGGTAATTTATATATTTTGAAAATCGTTTTTTATAGTAAAACTTTTTTCATTAACATAATTCAAAGTTGATGCAAGAACAGAAAAGATGTGTTGATTCGAGACGAATCGATTGACCTATAATATTAATACATTTTGAACGTGTCATTTATATAAATAACACAAGAACTCCAGATCAATCTAAAACATCTATACCTAACACCTATATACCCATTTACCCTATACCCATATACCGATCTACCTCATACCTATATACCTATTTCACTACTTTCCAACCGAGCAAGTCACGCCTACCCCGAAAGGGAAATGGCTTAATGGTATAATAATTGAAGAGTAGGAAAGTTATGGTAATTTATATATTTTGAAAATCGTTTTTTTATAGCGAAACTTTTTTCATTAGCATAATTCAGAGTTGATGCAAGAATATAAAAGATTCCTTGGTTCGAAGCGAATCGATTGACCTATAATAATAACGCATTTTATCAAAGAGTAGGGAAGTTATGGTAATTTATATATTTTGAAACTCGTTTTTTTATAGTAAAACTTATTTCATTATCATAATTCAAAGTTGATGCAAGAACAGAAAAGGTGTGTTGATTCAAGACGAATCGATTGACCTATAATATCAATAAATTTTATTGAAGAGTATGGAAATTGTGAAATTGCCTAATATGTGAAAACACAGTTTTTCATAGTAAAACTTTTTTCAGTAACATAATTCAAAATTGATGCAAGAACGGAAAAAATCTCTTGATTCGAGGCAAATCGATTGATCTCTAATAATAATAATAAACTTTATTGAAGATAAGGGAAGTTCTGCTCATTTATATTATCTGAATCATCAGTTTTAAACAGAAAAACTTTTTTCATCGACATAATTTAAAGTTGATGCATAAATGGAAAAGACTTTTTGATCATAAATTTTCAAATAGTGTAATATTATGACAATTTTTGTGAAGAAATCATAAAGCTGGGAAAGGGATAGGGTGCGACAGAACTTTTCCTTTCCCTTTTCCAACTCAAAAGATTATTATTTCGAACGCAAGATTTGATTTATCTGATTTGTCTTTGTATTTAAAACATTTTTTGTATTATATTGTAATTTTTCATTTTTGGTAAATTTATATTTTTAAATTGAGCAAAATGAAGACTTTGGTTTGTCTATTATTGAAAAAAATAACTAATGCTTCCTCTATGAAGAAACAAATACATTTGCTAACGGGAAGCAAAGTGCTCGTGAAATGAGCACCATATAATTATAAATACAAACAAAGTGGAAACACTCGAGATCGAATTCACAGCTAGTTTTTATTATTATGCGACATCATGTAGATGTGAAATAAATTAACTGTTAACGGGAATATGAATGAGATAATTTTTCAATAAATAATTTTAACCGATTACAACAAATTTTTTCAACATTTTTGTTTTAATTTTTTTCAACAAAAAATTTTTTTCCAAAATTTTGCTTCAAACAATTTTTTTTCTAAAATTTTTTGTTTAAAAATTTCTTATCAAAAAATTTGTTGAAACAATTTTTTTTCACATATTTTGTATACAATTTTTTTCAAACATTTTTTCTTGGCGCCCACTTTTACCAATTTTTCTTCGTGTAGTATTTTTTTTGCGTTTTAGGTCATTTTACAGCTTTTGATGATGGCATAAAATGTCATTTTTAATGAGTATTTGAAATTTGCATCGACGGAACTTAGAAATTTTATCACGTACTGCGACAATTTTTACATTCTCATCATAATGAGAAGGTATTGATTTTATGTGTTTTGAGGGCCCCTGAGTCAGAAAAAATAGTTTTTACGTCGGTGTCTGTCTGTCTGTCGTCGTTGTCGTCGTTGTCGTTGACGTCGTTGTCGTCGTTGTCGTCGTTGTCATCGTCGTCGTCTGTATAACGGATAACTTTTGAAAGACTAATCGGATTGAATTGTTCTTTGGCACAAAGTTTCAGGGGCCAAAAAGAAAGATCGAGTTCTTTAACAAGCTATTTTGGATGAATATTCGAAGTTAGAGCATTTTGAAAATTTGTTAGACAATTTTTTTGAAAATTCAGAAATTCCATGGACGGCTATTCATAGTACTCAAAGATGAAAACAATTTATCTCTACGACTTTTCCTGAGTAAAAAAAGTTGTCAGAGTTATAGCATTTTCAAAATCTTCCCCAAAAAATGAAAATTAACATTTTAAGCGAAACAAAGCACAATATGAAAAAAGCCAAAAGACGAAAAACGTTAAATTCAAATTTCGATTGCACAAAAAATAATGAATTATCACATTCTCATCTTAATGAGAAGGTATTGATTTTATGTGAAAAATGACTTTCGTGGATTCCATCAAATGTCGACGTTTTGAGGACCCCTAAGTCAGAAAAAATAGTTTTCGACTGTGTCCATTTGAACTATGCCACAACAAAAATTGCTGAAAAGGAAATCTATTTATCTATAACGAATTTCTTTATATACACTCTGTACAATAAATACAAGAAAATATTGTGAAATAAAGGACAAATAATAAAATACATTTGCCTTGTTTTGTTCTGTCCAATTCAACAGCTGCGAACAGAGGCACAATATTTGCAAAAAATCACGTTTTTTAAATACTCTAAAAAAACAAGAAGGAAAAATTACAGTTTCCAGTACGTAAGATTTGAAAAGATGCATACTACAGTTTTGTTTCAAAATCGGTCTTAAGCTGATGTCATAATTTGTTTATACCATTAAGCCGTTTCCCTTTCGGCGAGCCTCTAGGGGTAGGCGTGACATTACCCGATTCGGGTAGTGTCTGTTTCTAGGTGGATAGTTTCTTGTAGTAAATAACTACAACTGTGGGCTCACCACACCCACGACCGCTAACAGCAACGCAGTAGTATTATTCTCAAACGGTCACCCATCCAAGTACTAACCGCGCCGAACACTGCTTAACTTCAGTGATCTAACGGGAACTGGTGTTTCCAGCGTGGTATTGCCGTTGTTGTTCGTTAGTTGTTCGTCTAAATTATATCTACAAATTTGCCTTAATCCATTTTTTTATAGGGCGTGTAGCTTTTTAGTTTATCGTGAAAAAGAACATTACAAATGAACAAGTTGAATTCGTTCAAAAACGACTAGAGATTGATGGGAAATAAGGAATGAATATTAAAATAATCATGAAAAATAAAAGTTTTTTTTTTATTTTGCTATACCTGAATGAGAGTTTGGAGCCGAGATACAGATATGTATTAATATAGTATACATTTAATATACTAAAGTTGAACATAATATAGACAAATTCGCGTATAGGACAAAATTTATTAGAGTGCCAAGCACGAGATACGTGATGAGAATGTGTTTGTTAAAGTCGAAGGATCTTCAACAAAAGAGAATTCACAATCACCAAATTACTACTATCGAAGATTTCACATTTAATTGTGAAAGATTTTACGTAAACGAGGGAAAGTACAAAGACCGACCGCGAGAACCAACAGTCGCGCGCCCTAGGCACGCCCAAACTTCAGGCCGCGCGCAAAGCGCGCGATGAGAATGTGCGATGAGAATGTTTTTTAATCACAATTCTTTTAAACTTTCGTGTAATGTTTTGCTTTTTAGGTGTTTCAGACTATTTCAAAACGATTAAGAATTATATCAAATGTTAATTTTTCGGAACATTTACCATTTATCATTAGGATGGAGCTTTGAATTTTTTTTCTTAGGAAAAAAGAAAGTGTCTACGTGTAACGAAATTTTGGTACAAATATGGGTATGTCTACACAAAAATCCAGCTATTCGTATCCAAATTTCGGTCGTTTTGAAATAATGAACCCTAGTATATCCGACGGCTGACCCATATTTGGGCCGAGGTTTGACCGACCGTCGGGTGCATCATGATAACTTGTACAAGCCAATGTTATGCCGATGGTCGGGCCATTCCTTGCGCAGAGTCAGGCCGACCGTAGTGTTATGGTTATTTTGAGCCATTTTGCGGAAGCCCAAACAACCGTGGACCCATCCTGGGGCCAGAGTTGGACCGACGGTGGGCAAAAGTGAGGTTACTTACACTGGATAATATTACATTGATGGTCGGGCTAACCATCACCCAGAGTTGGGCCGATCATATTGTTATGGTTATTTTGAACCAATTTACCAAGGACTAAACGACCGTCGACCCTAACTTGGGCCAGAGTTGGATCGACGGTCGGCAAAAGTGAGGTGACTTGCACTGGATAATATTACACCGATGGTCGGGCCATCTATCGCCCAAAGTCGGGCCGAACGTAGTGTTATGGTTATTTTGAGTCAATTCGCCAGAGCCTAAACGACCTTTGACCCAACCTTGGGCCAGAGTTTGACCGACGATTGGCGAAATTTAGGTTACTTGCACTGGATAATATTACACCGGTGGTCGGGCCAACAATCGCTCAGAGTCGGGCCGACCATAGTGTTATGGTTATTTTGAGCCTATTTGCCAAAGCCCAAACGACCGTCAACCCAACCTTGGGCCAGAATTGGATCGACGGTCGGCAAAAGTGAGTTTACTTGCAGTGAATAATATTACACCAATGGTCGGGCCAACTATCGCCCAAAGTCGGGCCGAACGTAGTGTTACGGTTATTTCGAGCTAATTTGCCAGAGCCTAAATGACTGTCGACCCAACCTTGGGCCAGAGTTGGACCGACGGTCGGCAAAAGTGAGGTTACTTGCAGTGGACAGTATTACATCGATGGTTGGGCCAACCATCACGCACAGTCGGGCCGAACGTATTATTATGGTTATTTTGAACCAATTTGCCAAGGCTTAAACTGTTGTCGACCCAATCTTAGACCACAGTTAGGCCGACGTTGGAGTGAATTTTGGAAGACAATGTCAGCTTCTAACGTTGGCCCAACTAAGGTGGCTTCGAGCTGCTCTAGTTGGGCCAACCTCGGAAATCAAAATTCGGTTGGCAAAGCCGACCGTCTACTCTGGCTGCCAACCCAAATTCGCACCTGGAAAGGTGTACTTGGAACAATTCGGTTATGAAGTCACTGGAGATTCAGAAATCCGCGTCAGCCTTCACGGCATGAAATGTATAATCGCGGAACTGACGAATTGATATGCAAGCTTCTATGCATATGCATGATCTTACGCGTGGTGACATCAAGGTCCTTAAGATCGTTCTTAGTCCATTGAACCACCCCAAACGAGTAGAGTAGAACCGGGACGGCAAGCATGTTCGTCGCAGATACCTTGTTCAACGCCGACAGATTGGAAGGTCAAATCTGTCGAAGAAGATGCTTGTATCTGCTTCGGAGAGACTCCTTCACAGATGTTACTTCCTGGCTTTGAGGCACGCCCAGGTATGTATAGGTCTCTCCAGTATTAAGATGTCTAATAACACTTATATCCACAAGCTCAGGGTCCTTGGGAACGCTAGTAATCTTTCCTTTCTTCAGATTAATTTTGTCACACTTGTCCAAACCAAAGTCCATCCCAATCTCTCCTGTGTAGTTTTTGACGATATTTATAGCAGTTTGAGGTTTGCTTTTACCAGAGCCATAGATCTTCAGGTCATTCATATAAAATACATGAGTGACCTTATGCTGGCGCTGACTAGTGTCGCCACAGAGGTATCCAGGAGAATTTCGTAGTGCGAGAGATAGAGGCAGAAGTGTGATGCAAAAAAGCAAAGGGCTCATGGTATCACCTTGAAAGAAGCCCCTCTAGAAGGTGACGTTGTTCGTTATCAGACGATGATTTCTAGATGAGATGGTAAATCTAGTTTTCCAAAGAGGCATCAATCTCTCTATGCATCTCACTATGTGTGGATGTACCTTCAAGCTTTCCAACAGACAGATGATGAGCCTATGAGAGGTTGAATCAAAAGCTTTCCGGTAGTCAATCCAGGCCATTGACAGGACGCGCTGATGGGCTGTGGCGTCTTTACAGACAGACCTCCGTCCAAACACAACATCAATGCTGTAATGGAAATCACTGTTCTAAAGGAAATATGATTTTCAGTCTGAATAAAACTCAAAATCCTTCGGCCTTTTTTATTAAAGATCAGTGGCAGAAATATATGACTGATTTGTCAAAGAATCTTAAAAAACTTTACTTTAAATAAAATAAATATTCTGTCCGACGGAAAAAAAGTAATTAAAAACTTTTTACGCTATTTTTATTTTCATATAATAAATCAGATATTATTATTGTTACAATTATTCTGAAAAGAAAAATAAGGATTTCCAGTTTTTACATTCTCATCATTAATGATTGAGAAAGTATAAGAATTGTCCGAAATTTGACCACAGTTTTTTAACGGATCTCCTCGATTTGATACCCTCTGTAGCCGCAAATCAAGTTATGGCGACACCGTCCGTCCGTCTTTCTGTCCGCCCGTCCGTAAACACGATAACTAAAAAATGAACGGATCTATTCGACCTTTAGCACACTTTTTTTAGCTTCTTGAAAGAAAGAACAAGTTCGTTAACCAGCCATTTTGTATAGAAAATTGAGAAGTTAGAGCATTTTCAAAATGTCTGAAACCGTTGATTTTAAGATTCAAAATTGTTATATACGGCTATTCGTAGTACTCAGAAAGCCAAGGAATTTATCTCAATGACTTTTCTTGATAAGGAGAAGATTATCAGAGTTATGGCATTTAAAAAATTTGAAAAATTAATCTAAAATGAAACTTTTAAGCCAAGCAACGGTCGATATAAAAAAAAGTCAAGACAGGGAAAAAGTTGCTTTTTGAAAGATCTACAAGATTATCGTAACATCTTTTTGGATTTTCTTGAGAAATCGAAAATTCAAATTTTGTTCGCACAAAAAATAATGAAAATTCAAAAATTCCATTTTGTGGTCAAACTATGAACAATACGAAAAAAGATAAACAGACAAACATTGCAATCCCAAAAAATATCTACAAATTTGTTACTAATCACTTCTTGATAAGACGCGTAGTTTTTATTTTATTCGTAAAAAAACAATAATAATGATAAAAAATTGCATTTTTGGACAGACAACACAAGCTACAAAAAAATTAATGAACACGAGTTGTTTAACCAAAAATAAGAAACAAATTTGTTATTAATCGTTATTTGATAGGATGCGTAGTTTTTGTTTTAATCGTGAAAAATAACATTGAAATTAAAAAAATTGAATTGTTGAAAAAACGACACAAGCTACGAAAAAAAATAGTTAAAAAAAATTGTGCACCTAAACCCCATCTACAAATTTTGTATGTATCACTTTTTGATAGGACACGTAGTTTTAGTTCTAATCATAAAAAATAAAATTAAAATTAAAAATGAAAAATTTGTGGAAAACCAACAAAAGGTTCAAAAAGAAAAATTGATAGACAAAACCTATTCACCCAAAAAAGAAATACAAATTTGTTACAATTCATTATATTCTCATAAGTTATGATTGAGAAAGTATTAGAATTTTCCGGAATAATACAAAATGTTTTTAAACTGATCTCTATATTTTTAGAGCCCCTGAAGCCGAAAAACGAGTTCGCTAACCACAATTCAAACGAATTCAAAAGAATCCAAAAGTATTCAAAGAATTGAAATGACTTTTTAATTGTAATTTAGGATTCAAGAGAATTTAATGAATTGAAAAGAATTCAAAGAATTCAAAGAATTCAAAATAATTCAAGTGAGTTCAAAGGAATTCAAATAAATTCACATAACTTTGAAAGAATTCCGAAGATTCAAAAGAAACCAAAGAATTCAAAAAATACCAAACAAATCCAAAAGAATTTCAAACAATTCAAAACATTCATATGTATTAAAAGCATGAAATCAATGGAACAGATTGCAAAGAATTCAGAAGAGTAAACACAATTAAAACGAGTTTAAAGTATTCAAAAGAACTCAAATGATTAAAAAGAGTTCAAAGAATTTAGAAGAATATAAAGATTCCATAACTATTCGAGGAATCGTAAAAAACATGTTCTACGTTTGACAAATGGAATGCTAGAGAGTTAATGAGGGCGGTTGCCTTTCCTTTGTGAGTACACGGGAAAAAAAATTTCATTAAATTTTATAGAACTAGTCCTATAGTAGAGGATACGACGGGTAGTTTAGTAAATGTTAAAATCTTCTTGGTTTTACATTGCATCGAACTATTCTACAAAATTTAATACAGAGTTCTCTAAAATGCGAAAAACGTAGAATAGTTCTAGAAAATCTAAAAGTCAAGCTAGTATACAGTCTACATCGGAGAAGTCTCGAAACTGTAGAGAACAGTTCTATAAAATCATGACCGATTCTTAGCCTAAAAAAAATCTTTTTTATCATCATTATTATTATCATCATGCTTTAATATTTGTTCACATATTTAAGTACATAATTATTTACTATTACACAAACAATCTCTACACAAATAATCGCACGCTATTAAAATTATTATTCGCTGTGGGTTCGAACCCCCTACCTACGCATTCGGAGGTCCTGAGAAAACCTCGCAGCTAACATAACTTGTAGTATAAAAAAAAATCTAAAATATAAGCTACAGCTGTGAAGGGCTGTTTGACAAATTTTTGTGATTTCAAAATTCTAGGTTAATGATTTCGGAAATTTGGAATTTCTGGTGCTTTATATTTATAATGTCAGTAATTTTAAGAATATCATATTTCGAAAATTTTGTTTAAAATTTAGGTAATTACAAATTTCGGGATCTTTAACATTTTTTAAATTTTGGAAACTTTAAATTTCGAACAAATTTTTAATCGCAAATTCTTTTTTGGTTATAAATTCTAGTAGGTTCAAGATTAATAAGATGTTATATAGCTATATAAAATAAGTTTATATAAGTTATATGAAATTGAAGGCTTGCATTGCAAATAATTTTAAAAGTTGAATTCCCAATTCTATATTTTTTGAATCGATTAAATAAGATATGACATGGGAAAAGTTGAATCTATTTCAATTTTTAACGTTGAAAATTAAAATCTTAAGTTTTTCAATAACCGACACATCTCTAAATGGCAAGTCCACTACCAGGGTGCATCGGAACGTGCACCAGGTCGATCATGACGTCATCTACGAGAACTTTTTTAGAATCTAAATTGTGTCAATAGCCAAACTAACTACCATTAAGAAAATATGAGAGAAAACAAAGTTTTCGTATTTTTATTTCGGTCTTACGATACATTTAGAAAAAATTTAAAAAAGAAATCGAGTCAAAATTCCTTTTTATTGACGTTTCGGCCTCATCTGTGGGCCTTCATCAGAAAGAAACATCTTAAAGAATAATCGAACTCAATCATAAATATACGTCGAAGCGAATGAATACATTTTAAAATTTTGTAAAGTCAGATCATTCTGAAGTTTTAAAAATCACTATGAAGTTTGTAAAAAACATCAGTTTGTTAGCTGTTTCACAGCATTTCAATTACAAAATATGAACCTTTTTTAACATACTGGGAAAGTTCCTTGGACTTTATAGTTTCCCAATACTTTTTTTACAAACTTCATAATGATTTTTAAAACTTCAGAATGATATCTGACTTCACAAAATTTTAAAATGTTGTCATTCGCTTCGACGTATATTTATGATTGACTACGATTATTCTTTAAGATGTTTGTATCGATGAAGGCCCACAGATGGGGCCAAAACGGCAATAAAAAGGAATTTTGACTCGATTTAGTTTTTCAATTTTTTCTAAATGGATCGTAAGACCGAAACAAAAATATGAAAACTTTGTTTTCTCTCATATTTTCTTAATATAAAAAAACGATCGAAGGAAGCTTGACTTGATGATTTCTTTAGAAATCTTGAGGTTTATCTACCAAAATAACTACCAATGGTGAGTCGACGATCAGGATGCAGCGACACGTGCACCAGGTCGCTTAGCGCGTATTCTACAAGAACTTTAAAAAAATTCAAATTGTGTCAATAGCCAAAATAACTACCAATGGTGAGTCGACGGTAGTTAATTTGGTGATTGAAACAATTCAAATTTCTAAAAAGTTCTCGTAGAACACGTGGTAAACTACCTGGTGCGCGACTCGGTGCACCCGGATCATCGACAAAACACTTAATTATTTTGATGTTGACACAATTTGAATTTTGAAGCATTTCTCGTAGAATACGTGTCAAACGACCTGGTGCACGTTCCGGTGCATCCTGATCGTCGACTCACCATTGGTAGTGATTTTGGCTATTGATACAATTTAGATTCTAAAAAAGTTCTCGTAGATGACGCCTTGAACGACCTGGTGCACGTTCCGGTGCACCCGGGTAGTGGATTTACTATTTAGAGATGTGTCGGTTATTGGCAAACTTAATATTTTAATTTTCAACTCGTGCTAATGTTCTCTAAGACTTGAATTCTTTTTTTTTCACGCGGGAGCGATGCAGAAAAGTCGCTGCCTGCGCACAGTACGAATTATTCTATACATTTGACTGAATTGAGGTATTTAAACCTTATAATTATGTGATTACAAACTTTCAATACCTCAATTGTGATTTCTACGAATGTTTTCAGCATTCTTTCATGGATTTCTCTATATATTTTATTAAACTTTTTCAAATCGGAGTTCAATATAAAGTTTACAGAATTCTTGTAGAGTTATTCTAGGTTAGTTCTATATTAAATCCTGAAAGTTATACAGAATATAGAAAATTTGTTCAAGGTTCGCTCTCATCCCCGACTCTTGTAATTCTTCAAGAAAGTTTAATGAACTTTTTTTTCCGTGTAAGAATAATTAATATAGTTTTGGTAATGCAATAAAATAAATTCAAAGCATGATAATGATAAATTTACTTTTAAATACTTAATTTATTGTTAGTTAATAAGTGATCCTTTATTTCCAAATTTAAGAATGTTAATCGGATCCAGAAAAATTGAAAGAATTCAAAAGTATCCAAAGAATTCTAAAGTACTGTAAGAATGAAGAAAAAATTCCGAACAATTAAAAAAAAACAATTTACTTTCCAAGATTTAAATTTGAAATATATTCAGTTCGACAGTTACAATCTAAAATTCTCGTATTTTGAAAATACAGAATTACAAACTACTCAATTTTCAAGATTTATATTTTAAAGGTATGAAATTTGAAAATCGTCAGAACATCTGACCATTTGGGACCATTACTGACTTTTTTAGTAGGGATTCATCCTTTTCGCTTACGAATTCAGCTTTCTTGGTTAAAAATAGAATTGTGATTGAAAAATATGACTTAAAAAACTTTCTTGGTTCGAAATTCAACTATTTTGTTAAAAGGACAGCTGCTATTTTGTTGAAAATGCAATATTTTTACTTGAAATGTTCAGAATTGAAGGCGTTTCAAATGAAATCATACAAAAAGGTGTTTTGTCCAAAATTGGAAAAATTTCAGGCCCTGATACGTAACATTGTTTATAACACATTACCGAATTCGAAAATTCCCGAATAATAAAATTTCCGACAGAAAATTGCTGAATTATAAAATACCTGAACTGGAAAATTCCACAATTATCAAGTTCCCGAATATAAACAATTAAAACATTTTTTTATAAAAAATTAATTGTCAGATAATTTTGATTATTATAATTTAATTAATTTTATGAATAAATAAAAATTTTATTTGGTCAAATTCGGGAGTTTTCTAGTTCGGATATTTTATAATTCAGCAATTTTTTGTCGGGAATTTTCAAATCCAAAATTTCAAACTGTTCGGAAATTTGATTATCAGGGAATTTTATGATTCGGGAATTTTTCAATTCGGAAATTTTATCATTCGCAAATTTTATTTATCGGAAATTTTACAGTGTCGGGAATTTTATTTCTCGGGATTTTTTATTCGTTTTCAAAAATTCTCTTATTTTCAATTCTAGACCTTCCAAATTGAATAAATTTAAGATGTAAATTACCTGTCAAAATGAAAAATTCTTTAATTTCTAAGATTCAAAGTGAAAAATTTTTGAATTTCCGTGATTTGCAATTTTTAATTCTTCAAATTTGAAAATTTACAATTAAAAACTCTTGAAATTTGGAAATGTGTAAATAAAAATTCTTAAATTTTGATGATTTTGGAAGTATAATTTTCACTGGTAAATTCTTAAAATCAAAAACTGTTCAATAGAATAGTTCAGTTTTGAAGATTTACAATGAAAAATTCTTTAATTTCAGCGATTTGCAATTTGAAATCCTTTAAATTCAAATTCTTGCAAATGAGAACTCTTTAATAATTGATGTGTATAATAGAAAATTGAGAAATTTTGAATACTTTTTGTTTGGAATAGTTTATTTTCGCAGATTTACATTTGAAATATATGCATTTCGACAGTTACAATTTAAAATTCTCGTGTTTTGAATACGTAGAATTGCAAACTATTAAAGTTTCAACATTTATATTTTGAAGGTATGAAAGGAATTTTTTTTCCAAGGAAATTGTTTTTTTGGACGTAGAAGTAATTAAAAGTCAGGATGGTAATATTATTACCAATTGGTATAGGAAAAGTATTATACATATTCCGGTAGAATTTTAAATTTCTTTTCGGCTCATCCTTTTTAAAACAAAATTGCAGTTATCAAAAACTTAGTTGACAGAGCTCTAGGCTTGTCCACATTTCATTTCATAAAGAGAATTTGAATATTGTTAGGAATATCCTTTTTCTGAATCTCTACCCACAAAAGTTAATTGAGCAGCATATCAGAATAATTAGAATTCAACAAATCAAAATCAAACAAAGTAACATTTTAACTACAGATGATCAGAAAGAATTGAGAGAATATAATTGTATGTATGTATGTATGTATGTATATTTATTGCCTCTAAGAATACAAGATTCTGTGGCACAAGAAGGCCACTATTGCAAAAATCGATAAAATTAAGATCAATTTCAAAATAAAAGAAAAGTTACAATATTGTATGTGCAATAGTTTATTAGGTCACACTGGTCGAGTTCGGACAGTGTATTATTCGAATAGAGAGAAAGCTCTGATTTTCAAACATATACTAATAAAGTTGTATATCGAGCGAAGCATTCCAGCGTTTATATTTGACAATGATGGGTAAAGATTGTTTTCGTTTATTATACCAATGTTGCGCAAGTAATGATTTCTAACGGGTGAGTAGATTGGACATTTGGCGTGGATGTGTAAAAGATCTTCATTTTCTCTTAGATTGCATAACTGGCAAATCTATTGTGGGTCGATTACAGTTGTTCCGGCTTTACACATCAACTTAATGATGAACCTGGAGGAGGTTCTTATTTGAGCGAAAATATGCTTAAATAAGAAAGGAGCTTTGAATAGCAGATATTGCTGGGGTAGCGCATCGCTGTGTACAATTTTACTGTATATATAACTAAAGTTGCTGTTTTCCAATCATAATAGATCCCGCGAATGGAAAAAATCATGTTATCTATTAGCTATCCCTGGCGGACCGGCCGAACGCAAACATTACGCTACAGCGTAACGGAAAAGTAATGGTAAAGTAATGCTAAAGTAATATGGCATTATAATTAATAAAGGAAACAAAATTAATATGTAAATTGTTGCAATTATAATAAAACGTTAAAATTTACATTAAATGGTCATGCCGTAATTGCAACAAGTTGCTTTCTCAGCGTTAAAAAATAAAAAAACAAAGTGGCTGTCATTCAAGTCGGGTCCCTGCAGACTGGCAACCCACTTAAAGTCACGTTAGCGGGTTGCCAATATGCAGGGGCCCGACTGCAATGACGGTCACTATGTTTTTTTATTTTTTAATGCTGCAAAAGCAACTTGTTGCAATTGCGGCATGACCGTTGAACGTAAATTTCAACGTTTTATTATAATTGCAACAGTTTACATATTAATTTTGTTTCCTTTATTAATTATAATGCCATATTACTTTACCATTACTTTAGCATTACTTTACCGTTACGCTGTAGCGTAATGTTTGCGTTCGGCCGGTCCGCCAGGGATAGTATCGATGCGAGTCTTAAGTTTGGGACCATTGAGATCCATGAGATTGTGACTTATTCGCGCTCCCTCCAAACATCTAATAAGTTGACAAAGCCAGTTATATTTAACATTTTTGCTATTTGCGGTTTCGACTGGTTTAAGCATACAAAGTTTCGGATATCACGAGTCTTCCATATCGAAAATCTTTACCGCCCAATTCAGCATTATTTTTAATATTTGGTATGACACACGGGGTAGACCTAGTTCCAATCTGACAACGAAGTCAGGCGTATTTCTGGGTAGGCGCAGAAGACTTTTGAAAAAACGGACTGGTGCTTTTCGAAGGCTTCTAGATAATTCAATCCGATAATGTGAGCCACATAAAATATGGAACTATTTATAATAGAGTCATGAATTTTGATAATGGAAGACCATGAGGAGTACTTAGTCCTAGTTAGAATATTGAACGCCGAGGCTGAGGCTGAGTTGGCTCTGCTAACTGCTGCATGTGCAGCTAAGTTGAAAGCACCTGTTCTAGAAAAAATCGTACCCAAGTATTCAAAACAAGAAACAAACTCCAAAGAGATACCATCGTATTTCAGACCTAGGAGTTTTGCTCTGCTCCGACCTTCCTTGAATATACTGTATTTAGTTTTGTTTTTATTAACTGTGAGTTTGTTTATACAATACTCCTGGAGAGCATTGAGTTTTCTTATTGCGTCTATTTTAGATTCTGCGAAAATAATTAAATCATTCGCTTAAATCAGCACAATAATGTCCGTGTCACCCATGATTCTGAGTTCCACAAGACCTTTTTGTCTAAAAAAATCTCGATATCCGAGATTAAGAGGTTGAACATGATTGGGCTCAAACTCTCTCTGTAGAACTCCCTTAGTGCCCGCAATTCCTCTGAGAACTCGGATTCCACTTTAATGCAAGTCAAGGCTCTCTCACACAGACTTTTTAGAATTCTAATCATTTTTGAGTTGATCCCAATATCAAAAAGTTTTGACCAGATGTGAGCGTGATTAACCGATGGAAAAGCTCTTGAGAAATCCGCAACAATAGCATAGATATGTTTTTTTTTTCAAGTAAATTTGCGAAACAGATACCGAGGTGAAAATATTATCCATACAGCCCCTACCTCGGCGAAAACCTGCTTGGGCTTCCGGAATAATGTGACACAACGACTCCCATTTTTTCAATCTAGCTAACAGAATTGGCGTAAAGATTTTAAGAAGTGAGTTTAGAAGGGGAATAGGTCTGCAGTTATTGGGATTGGCCGGGTCTTGTTTTTATCTGTCATATGCGTTGAAGATTTTGTCCAATCCAGCGGTATATATTCATTCTCAAGTATTTTATTGAAAAATTTTTCGAGATAAAGAAGATAATTGGTTGGCAAGTTTTTGTAAAAATTATTTGAGATTTCATGCGGCCCCAGAGCTTCATTTAATTTACTTTTGTTAATTGGAAAAAAAACATTTTGTTAGCTGTAATTCTGCTATCCAGTAATGGGTGTCGCACATCTGTAAGCAATGGTGGTTACAGACTTCTGAGAGAAAGTGTCAGACGGAAGAAGTTTTCCCAGCTTTTGTAGAAAGAATTGTAGATTTGATCTTTAAACCTCTGAATCTATTAACAGTATTTTAGAATGTTTTGCTGACGTTGACACTCTCAAGGCTCGTCAGGATATTGGATTCAAAGCTTGCTTTTTTATAACCTATCAGTATCAGTGCTTGATACGATTTTTTAGCTTTGACATAAAGTAACTTAGCCTCATCCGAGAAATTTGCCCTGCTGGCTTCCTTTAACGTATCAGAAAGATATGTTTTGCTTTGGCGACAGTCAGAATCAAACCAAGGTTTGTCACGGTAAAATTTCTCAATAACATTTTTTCTCACTGACCACATATCTGCTTTTTTTGGCGCTGTCGATAATAGCCTTAGTAAGGTTTGAATTAAGATAATCTATGTCTAATTTCTCAAAGTTAACTTCTAGTCTGTGAGACAAGTATAATTCGTTCGAAAAGATCTTTCGTTTGTCGTCCGTCCATCTCAGAAACACCAAGCTTTCATTTTTGTTTACATTCAGCGCACTTGAGTGACCAGCTGAGGTGGGAGAGCAACAAGAGGAGACTAAGACCGGAAAGTGATTCGAGGTATGTGTGGATTGATCCACCTTCAAGTCATTAAGTATACCTAATGCCTCAGAATTGCACCAAACCAAGTCGTTGACACTTTTACTCCCTGTATTAACTAATTTAAAGTGGGCTGGATTGTCGCTCTGCGTTCTACCATTTAAAAGATAAAACTCATTCACCTCCATTAGTTCTGCCAATACCAGCCCCCTCCTGTTGTGCGCAACATCGTGACTTTCCCGGTACATTGAAAAATTTGTGTGAGTAAACATATCAGGTGGACCCTGGCCTAATCCCCCCACCCTGCAGTTGAAATCGCCATATATAGTGATAGGAACGTTGTTGTATTTCTCTGACGGATCGCATAATGTTTCTTCGAAAAGTTGTAGGATTACTTCTGTATCTACCGTCAGGTTAAAATATCAGATTCCTACAATGAAATTAATTTTATTTGCGCTATAAATTCGAAGCAATATCCAATACTCTGATTTGTCTATGATCGCACTATTATAATGAAGTTTGTTTTTAAAAATGGCTAGGCCGCCACTGGCTCTACCTTTGATTTTTCGTTTAAAGCGTTAGAGAAGATATGATTATATTTATTATCGGCGTACAAGTTTTTGGGAATTTGAGTGAGCCATGTTTTGACGATTCCTATAATATCAAACTTATCATAATTAATACAGAAGTTTAAAAATCTTACATAACGTTGACAGTTCCACAAGAAAAAGTTTGTAACATTGTCGACTCGTCCTGATGTGTTTCGCTTATTTAACCATTTATATTTTCTTCTTCGTCTCCCTGATTGATGATAGCCGATTGTGAAAATTCCCTTCCGTAGGATTTCCCGCCTGCTCTGTGATAATGGCTGTTGGGGATTCCGAGGCCTTGTGCTTCGCCTTTCCCTGTATGCTACTTGCTTCCCCCATTTTCCCCTTTTCAACTTGTTCCGCCCTATTCCCAGATAATTTGGCATTCTTGATTACAGACTCCAACGCTGATAGATTATTGGTCTCGAATTTTTTACCACCCACATATATTGTATTATACATTGTACACAGTTTTTTTGTGATATTTACAATCAGAATGTAATTTCACGAGCAGTCTATTTTAAATTACAATGTATAACCTAGTAAATTTACCAATGTTGCTCCGAAATTGACGATCTACTTTAATTTCACCCCATGGAACATTATGAAATCACTGTCCGATGTAAAATTACTATGTCTGACGATGGAAATTATTCGATCAGTGTGGCACGTAGTAAAAAGTTAGTAAATAAATTTAAATGAGCTTATAAATTAACAACTTTTTTTGGTAAAGTTGCAGTATTTAGCATAATTTCACACACGGGTAGTATTCTTACGTCTTGGCATCCTGAGAAATTACAAACAGGAAATAAATCGACAAACTGACAGAAAGAGATGGCGCGTTGGACTTTATCATAAAATTACGTCTCAGAGCCTCTAATCTTGCTCTAATAGTGGTGAGTTCTATGTGAATAAAAAAATATGTCTTTTTCATTCAAAACGATACCTAAGAAAAGTAATATGCGCTTTATTTATTCTGCTAGAGTGTTTTAAAATTTATAACCTCACGAACATAACCTCAAAATTGAAATGTGGTCCTGGGAATTTACGTCCTGCATTTTTTTTGTACAGAAGTGTGTAAACTCACATCGTCGCACGCAGATCGAATAATTTCCATCGTGGTACGATGTAAAATTACACCAACTTTTTTACCAGTGTAACTTAAGGAAGCTCTCAGGTCACAATTTCTAGCCTCTTTACGGTATGAAAGCAGTCTTCCTTTCAGATAGGACTGCTGATCCCAGTGTCGCGTCATTTTTTCAGCTGCGATGAGATTATTTTCTTATCCCTAAAGGAACGTAGCAGAGTTAGAAGGGGACGGGGTTTATCCCGGACTTTTCCACCAATCCATCTAACAGATTCGACCTGGTCTGAGCGTATTTCAATATTGAGATGCTGCTTGAAAATACCACATATTGTCTGCACGAGGTCCACGTCATCTTCTTCAAGAATACCGAAGACCATCAAGTTGTTGCTTTTTAGCGCTCTATCCATTGCCTCGATTTTCCAGTCTCATTCTGTAATAACCGACCTCAGTTTTTCTTGCTAGACTTTAAGCTCTTCATTTTCCAGCGTAAGATCATCAATTTTGCGGTGGAGAGTTGAAAATGAGGACTTCAGATTTCCAATTTTTTGCATCAAAAGTTCAAATCTCTCCTCTGAGGTTTCGAGGGCCATTGTATCGAGTGATTGGCGTGACACAGATATAACAGCACTAACACACTCTTCAACTGACACAACGACCTTGAAATTTGGCGGTTTGAACGACAACAACGTTTTGCATAAAATTGTTTGCTGTAATGGTCAACTGTTATTCATGGAAAAATAAATTGATGTGGTGGAACTTTTGAACTGTGAATTTTGTTTGTCTTCCCGATGCAATTTCATCATTATAATGGGTAATTGTGAGTTTGAGCCTGCAGAATTGCTCTGATTTTGTACGAAGAGTCTCCGAAAGCGAGCATTCTATATCGACGGTTGACTCCTTTATAAGGTAACATGGCACAATGAATTTAAATGCTTCCTTGGATCGCTTATTTTCTCCGCTTTTTGTTGGTTTTCTGCTGCTCTTCTGAGAGATCAAGCATTCTGAAATTTTGAAATTTAAGACGTCATGAAACCGCGAGTGTTCATCGAAAGTGGAAGCGATATGTTTGGAGGTTATTCGCAAGTACAAATTTAGATCGAAAATGCTAACATCGTCCGCAACGGTTGAACAACGGGCATCTGCTTCGAATTCCCGCCTGTAATCTATAAATTTTCCCTCCTAATTTTTCTTGCTTTCTCCCGCCTAATCAGGGCATACTTGCGTCACGGCTCAGCTTGTTGTCTTTTTTTGTTCTTTTCCTTTTGTCTTATTTATATTAGAAAGTGTTTTCATTACCTTTATTGTGCGCGTTGAATATGCTCTTAAAGTAGATAAGATTTGTAATCACAGATAGTGTGAGTGTGTAATTACGCACACATACTTTTGCTCGCCACTGGATTGGGCGTTATTTTTGGGACTCTAATTTCGTAGCGTAGAGTATCATTTTGTTTTCTGAATCTACGAATAGTATATTGCATGCTCTACTCTGTTTCCCGCGGGCGCCGATGGGGAGGTTTTTTATGAATAGTAAATTACAAATCTTGTTTATGAAGCTCAGTGTTTTGTATATACTTTTGCTTAGAATTTAATTCTCTTTGCAAGGGGCGGGTCTCCTGTAGTGCATATATGCGTGTTACTTAGTAGATTTTAGTTAAATAGATATATTAGTTATACGTCGTCCATCTAAATGAATATATCTAAATATATATCTAACTGAATATCTGATACCCCTGGTCGTCGTGCAAATATGGGACCGGGGACTCTTAGAGGTAACAACAGTACCAGTAACCACGGGCGTGGTCCCGGGAATACAAGGGTAGGTATGGAAGTGACCGCCGGCTCAACAAAGACGTTTCGGTAAGACGTAGGACAAATAGTGACGGGTCTCTGAACTTCACTGCCAAAGACTTCATCATGCATCGGACCAATGCAGGACGTCGCGGCCAATCTGTGAATTCTGTGCTGGGTTTCACATAACAGATAACTGTCAGAACAGACTAAGTCTCCCTAAGTGTTCAAATTGCCGAGGACAGCATCTGGCTTCCTCTCGGGATTGCAGAGTCTATGCGTACGAGTTCGAAATTATGCGTTACCGCTTCTGGAATAATTGTGGCTATGATGAGGCAGGGAAAAGTCTGGAGGAGATGGGGACTTTCCGTCCAAGGAGCCGCAACTCGCTTGCTTCTCCTTCTCGTACTCCCCCTTCGGTCCCAATTCCTTCCCCCCAACGAGAGGCGACTCAATCTCACAGTGAATCCTTAGCGATCTCCCCGTCCGCTCTGGATCTGTCTCGTCAATCTCACAATTCCTTTAGAGAATTGGCCAAGGAATTAGTGGAGGCAAACACCCAGACCAGCGAGCAGGTTCGAGGAGCGGTGTCTGGCTTGCATAGAGAAAGAACCTTCTCTGTCGACCGGGATTTCTTGCAGGAAACTGACTCAGACTTCCAGGGCTTTGGTGGTGATAAGTAACTTTTATTCTTCTTTTTTCCTTTCTTGATATTCGAATCTACTTTTGTTATTACTCTCATTTGCTACGATATACGATCGTTTTATTCTCCTCTTGTAGATTTTTGAAAGATACACTCGTTTCATATATTAGCCATTTGCTTTAATTTTATTCTGTCTTCATTTCTGAATAATTTAAAACCTTTTACAAATCAGCAATTATGATAACGAGTTTAGGTCCCTGATGAATCTTAACCTATGAAAGAATCAGTATCGGTGTTTGATTTCATTGTTTAGCTGCAAATCGCCTCAGCGAGGCTCAATTTCAAATTATTTTTATAAATTAATCTTTGTAAGCACTCCTACTGGTAAAGGCAAGTGATCTATGTTATTCTGTCTCAATTTTGAATTATTTAAAATCCTCTTACAAATTGCTCCAGTGTGACTTAAAAATGTCTTTAATTTGAATTTAAATCTTCTATCATTAATACTTTTGGCCCTGTTATTTTGCTTTGGAATTTTAACTTTAAAGGTACAATGTTATACATAACTTTGAAAGAAACACTTGGTTTCATATACTAGTTTTTCTTAACGGCTATTTTGTTCAAATTTTGAATAATCTAAAATCATTTACAAATCGCCCCAGTGGGATTAGAATCCGAAATCTAAATCATACATAATTTTTGATATTATTACTTTTGGCTCTTTTCCATGCTCTTCGAATTTCAACTTAAAGATACACTTGCCATGCAGACTGTAGTTATTCGTTATTATTCGTTAGCCTATGGCCAACTGTCCACTAGGTATACAAGAATGTACTAATTAATTTTTGCAAAGGAAGGAAATTAAAGATTAGCAATTATGATAGCGAGTTTAGGTCCTTGATGAATCTTAACCTTTAAAAGAATCAGTATTGGTGTTTAATTTTACTGTTTAGCTGCAAATCACCTCAGTGAGGCTGAATTTCGAATTGTGTTATAAACTAATAATTATAAGCACCCCTACTGGTAACGGCAAGTGATTGATTTTATTCTGTCTCAATTTTTGAATAATTTAAAACCTTTTACAAATCGCTCCAGTGCGATTTAAAACTCTAATTTGAATTTAAATCTTTTTACTACTGCCTTTGCCCGTGTTATTTTGCTTTTTAATTCGAACTTTAAAGATACACTTTCTATACATAATTTTAAAAATAAACACTTTTTTTACCATACTATTTACTTTTAACGGCTATTTTGTCTCAAATTTCGAATAATCTTAAATCATTTGCAAATCGCCCCAGTGGGATTAAAAATTTTTAATCTGAACTACAAAACGTTTTTGGTTTCATTACCGTTGGTTGTGTTATTTTGCGTTTGAATTTTAATTTTAAAGATACACCCGTTTAAATAATTTTAGCTATTTGTCTTATTCGTTAACCTGTGTTTAACCTTTCTTAACTGTACAAGAATACAATTGGAAATTTTTGCAAAGTAAGGAAATCATATATGTGTGATTTAAAACTTTTTGCAGATCGCCCAGAGGGGGTAAAGCTCGGAATTTGAATTATAAATACATTTTTTGTCATCTAGTTCTTTGTTTTATATGTTAGCTTACGTCTAATTTTTCTGTTTGTACAAGCATGGGCTCAATAATTTCTGCAAAGGTAGAAATTATACATTGGTAAGTATAATAACGAGTGTGGGCCCTAGAGGAATCTTAACCTATAGAAGAATCAGTATAATTTTAAAAGATACTCTTGTTCGATACACTAGTTATCTGTCCTGCTGTTATTTTGTCTCAATTTTTGAATGATCTAAAACAGTGGCGTGACTAACAGTGTTCCATGTGTTCCGGGAACACGGGCCCCGCAAGCTAGGGGGCCCCCAAAGCCATGGCCCCAGGGCCCCCACCAATGCAGAAACAATTGCAAATTTGTTCATGCACACGCTTTTTCATCGACTGCGATGACCTTTTTTTTTTTTAGAAACCAGGCCCTGGTCATCTGTAAAGCCCCCCCCCCCCCTCCCACCTTCTCCGAACACAAACTTTTTAAACGTAGTTACGCCACTGATCTAAAACCTTGTGCAAATCGCCCCGTTGAAGATTAAAACTTTAAATTTTGGATTATAAATTTTCAATTCAATTCAATTTATATAGAATCCAGTTATCTGTTCTATTCGTTAGCTTCTCTCAAATTTTTCTTAGCTAAACAAGAATATACTAAACAATTTTTTGCAAAGAAAGGAAATTATATATTGGTGATTATAATAACGAGGGTAGATTCTAGATGAATCTTAAACTATAAAAAAAATCAGTATCAGCCTGTAAATTTACTGTTGTATCTGCTTGCTGAAGTTCAGCTGTTAGATACACTTGTTCTACATAATTCAGTTATTTTTTCTATTCGTTAACGTATGCCTAATTTTTCCTGGGTGTACGTCGTTAAGCATATTTTAGTTTTTGTTAATTACTTGTTATTTTAAGCCTAATTTTAATCCTGGTTACACAGGAAGCACTACATAGTTCTCAAGCGTGATAGGAAATATTTATACATAATCACAAAAATGAAAACTATGCCTATTTTCATATACTGGCTATCCCTAGTTTTATTTATTTGTTAGTGTATTTTAGGAATTTTAATTCTACGCATTACTCGATACCCACCCGACAATTTCTCATATCTGTGTTGTTTATGAGCATTCTTAGCTTGCTCCTGCACAGAATAAGAGCACCTTAAATATCTATAATAGTCATCTGCATACGTCTTGAATTTCACTCCTGGTTTTTGAGTGTTGGAGGTGACATCGGTGATAGAAGTAAGTCCATAAAGCTCGCTAATTGGAACGCCCATAGTGTCTCCTGCAAAAAGGGAGGGATTGAATCACTCCTCTTCCAGAACGACCTGGACCTCCTGTGCATCACAGAGACCTGGCTCACAGAGGGGCATAGTTTTGAGATTCCGGGGTACCTGACGTACAGGTCAGACCGCCGGGATGGGCGTATGGGGGGATGAGTTCTTATTCTGTTGATAGAATGGATACAGAGGGAGCCTGGAGTGATGATATTGATGTGGTGGGCATTACTCTCTCCTCCTCGCTGGGGAAAATCGCGGTTGCTTCCGTGTATGCTCCCCCTGACGCTGGGATCCGCTATGATATCTGGTTATCTCTAATTAGGAAAATAAGTGAGTGCCGAAGGCCTCTCCTCTGTGGGGAATTTGACGCTCACTCCCCTTTATGGGGCTCTTCTAATCCTAATTATTCAGGAAGGCAATTATAAACTGCGATTTATGACTCCGGTTTGGTTCCCCTAAATGACTGTGAGCCTACCTTTCTTTCAGCCTATTGTGCGTTGTCCAACAACCTAGTTCTTGTTTTTTATGAACCCGGGTTAGTCCCGATGGCTTCGTTTAGGGTGGGGAGTAACTCGTACTCGTCTGATCATGTGCCACTCTTCTGGAGGTTTCATGTAACCCCTCTTCTTGCAAGGGCTGCCTCGACTTGCTATAATGTGCAGTCTTTGGATTGGTCCCTGTTTAACAGGCAGATGGAGGAACTGGTGCTGGCTCTGTCTGAGTTCCTGGTGGAGGGTGAGAACCCGAGTTCGGTCTACAAAAGATTCATTAGTGTTGTTTTTGAATCTTTGGAGGTGGAACAAGGAGTGCAAGATGACCTTGCCTCTGGGTTGGCCAAACTCTGAAGGACGGTCAAATCACTTTCTGCCCGTGCACATTCTCCCAGTACTCACGTAGTAACGGGCGCTGATTTCGCTGCGATCAGGGAGATGTGTGAGGGATTGGTGCGCTCGGACATCTGAGATAGAGATGGAAGCGATTAGAGTGGTTGATGAATCCGACTCCATGAACATGGACTTCTCTAGGGAGGAGTTCTCTGCTGCCCTTGAGGCCTGTAAGAGGAAGTCGGCTCCAGGTTTGGATGAGATAACCTACGAGGTTATCAGAGGACTCTCTGAAAAGGTTCTGGCATTTGTTCGGGACCTTTTCAATGCCATGTACAGGGAGTCCTCTTTTCCAGAGAGTTGGCGGGATACTTTGGTCCACTTTATCCCGAAAGCGAAGGGTAAAGACTTCCGTCCCATTCCTTTGACATCCACGTTATGCAAGCTCTTCGAGAGATTGGTGCAAAAACGACTGGAGTATCTTGCGGAGCATAACAGCTGGCTCCCGGATTTCCAGTATGGATTCAGGAGGGAGAGGTCCTCAATAGACTGTGTTGGCTCGTTGGTGGCGGACATCATCACGGACCTTGGGCAGGGCAGGGCAGGGCAACCATGGCTCTGGCCCTGGAAATCAAGGGCGCGTTCAACTCCGTCCTCGCCGGTGCCCTAATTGAGGGGCTGAGGGAGCTTGATGTTCCGTCCAGGATCCTCAACGTAGTCTCATTCTTGGTTTGCAAGAGGACGCTGTACTTCTCGTCGGACGATAGTAATCTCAGGACTTGTGGGGTTGGGTTACCTCAAGGGGGGGGGTCTCTCCCCGCTTCTCTTTGGGCTCGCGTTAAGTCTCTTGCGAGACTATCTGCCGGACGAGTTTGAGGTCGCTATGTACGCGGATGATGTTCTGTTATATGTCACCACAGCTAACATACGAGAGGCTCAGGACCTGCTGCCCCGTACTCTCGAGTTGCTTTCTCCTTGGTTGGGAACGCTGGGACTGTCCATTTCGGTGCCCAAATGTCAGCTTTGTCTTTTCTCTAGGTCTAGAGCCCCCCCGGGGGGGGGGGGCGGGATTTCTCTGATTCTTTAGGACCTGGTCATTCACTGTCAAGCAACTCTTAAATACTTGGGAGTCTTGCTCGACAGGCGCATGAATTGGTTGCCTCATATCATAAGACTAGCATCCAAGGGTTCCAGGGCGATCAACATCCTAAGGGTCATAGCCAGGGTTACATGGGGAGTTTCACCCTCTTTGCTTCTCACCGTCCACAGAGGACTGGTCAGGGTATGCTTGGAGTGGGGGGCTCATCTCTTTCTTTGTGCGAGCAGGACGTCTCTTGAGAGGCTAGACCGCGTTCAGTATGCTTCTCTCCGAGTTGCCCTGGGTTGCATGAGCTCTACACCGGTTTTTGTTCTGCTTGCGGAGGCAGGGGAGGTTCCCCTCTCTTTGAGAAGATCTCCCCTCGCTAACAGGTACTCAGAAATTTCAGCTGGAGTGGAAACCCTCTTATTAGCAAACTACAAGCACTAGCAAAGTTTTCAAGGCGATGTTCAGGAATCCCGGCTCTGTTCGGACTCGATTCGAGAACTTCGCGGGGTCGCATTTTCCGGGCGCACTTAGGATTTACTCCGATGGGTCGGTGAATCCGGGGCTGGAGCGGGCAGGTTGCGGAATCTTTGTTCCATCATCTGGGCTTAGATTTGGGGTAAGATTAAGAGATTTTGCTTCTGCACTGACGGCGGAGTTGTACGGCTTATTCTACGCTGTTAAACATGCAATTGAAGGGAGGGGTTTGGTATATGTCATCTTTTTGGATTCTAAATCGGCTCTTGTTCACATAAGGGACAGGCTATTTGATCCTTCGGGTCAACCTCTTGCTCGACTCATTGGGGATTAGATTGCTTCAGCAGGACGTTCGGGCATCTCCATTAGTATCGTTTGGATACCCGCGCATATGGGCATTGGGGGGAACGAAACAGCGGACGAAATCGCCAGGACAGCATCCAGACTCCCGGTAATTAATCAGAGGGGAGTTCCCGTTAGCAGCCTCCGTCTGATGTGTCAGCGTGATTTCCAGGACTAGGCTCTCCTATGCTGGCCTTATGGGAGAACGGGGGGCTCGAGGGCGGAATACTTTGGGCATGTACATGTTAAAAAATCCAGGCCATGGTTCCGGGGAATTAGACTTCCGAAACGGTATATCAACCTGGTCACCAGATTAAGATCTTCACATATATGTACAGGGGATCATTTCGCCCGGATGGGCTGGAGTGTACCGGTGGGCTGCGAATGTGGCTGTGCGATCAAGAGCCTGAATCATCTCCTTTATCAGTGCCCTCGGCTTGCCGCGGGCAGGTCCAGGTTCTTCCGGTATATCAGGCGGAGATTCCCGGACTTGCCTTCGGTCGGACAACTAGATATTATTGAGATTATTTTTAATCCTTTCTCTGAGTCGTTTGGCGAGCTAGGGCATTTCCTGGGGGGAGGGGGGGGAGGGGGTTTCTGGCTTAATAATTTGAACTATGCCGTGGTGTGAATTGACCTGCATTGGGTGTCTTCCCTCCTACCTCATCCCATGCGGGTTTGGGGCGAGTGGAGGCATCTGTCGTTCGTGGCGCTCGGGTAGGATCAACATAATGAGTGTCTTTAACCTAAAATGCGAGCTTCATGGCTAACAGATGCCAGTTTAACCAATCAACCGAACACTAAACAGTTTCCGGACTTAGAATAGTGTGTGGATAACCGGTTTCATTTTTTGGACCTTTGGGAGTTTAAATGCCTGTAACGGGCTCGGCAAATTTTAATCGATTAATGCTTTCACGTGTATTATGAATTGGACTATTGCTAATAATTCTGTATGAGTGCATGGCTCGTTGTATCTAAGAAGCAACAAGAAAGAAAGAAGAAGAAGAAGAAATCACTTTATAGAGCACACTGCACGAACTCAGCCCGTAGACACCAAAATTTTGATGAGCGATTCTACACGGGACCGACTGCCATACTTGATTAGCAGCGCTCCCGAGAGAATATAGTTCTTTTAATAAATTTGTTCTTCCTTTTTTTTTGTCAAATTTCGAAAGCTATTGAATTTATGTTGAAAAAATTTAATATTCATACTATTTTCCGTATATCATTTAAAATGGATTCAATAATAACTTTTGGTAAAGATCCTTCAGATAAATTTGAAAAGGTGGTGTTGTTTACAAGATCACTTGCAAGATCTGTAAGATGACTTACGTGGGACAGACTGGCAGACTTCTTAATACTAGGGTTGAGGAACACAAAAGTGATGTTTGTTTGCGACGTTGTTATAAGAGTGTTCTTGCTAGACCTACGAGAGGATTTGTTGATGTTGACCATGGGTTTGACTGGGATAATGTTGAAATTTTACATAGTGAATATAATGAGAGAAGAGGGATTTCATGGTAATGCTTTATATCAAAAAATAAAAGCAGTTGTCTATTAATTTACAAACTTATTTGGATACATCAAACAAAAGTTATTCTAGTATGATTAATTACATTTAGCAATAAACTTTCATGAGTCTTGACTTTCTCTTATTTCTTGTTTGTTTATAACGGATTTACCTTTTGACCCACACTTAAATCTCCGATATCGATGATATAGCGTCGTTGCTTTGTCGCTGTTCTCACCTGCTCTAATTTTTCATACCTTCATAAGGGTGCTGTGTGAGCACTGAAACGTTGGTAAATATTGTGCATCCTTTAATATTGCGATAAAAGAAATTCGAATAATTTTGACCCGCTAATCCTGCTAACCCCAATTTAAAAACTTTATAGTAATGTACTTTAAGTAAAAGAATAATTTAGACACAAATTAGTGGGAAAAATCGATAGTCTAGATCAAACAAAGACTTAAAATTTTTAATTCATCTTGAAGATTATAATATAATAATAATAATTAGTTTCGCAGTTCTTTCAATATTGTTTGGTCTGTAAATCTTACAATAAATATTTATGTAAATATTCATCCAGGAATTTGAATCAGGTACTCTATCGTGAAATAATCAAGCGAACGACAAATAATAAACAATTTTCCCATAATAAAAACAATGTAAATTCTATACGAGAATATTCGCCGATTTAAAATTCCCGAGAATTTAAAAAGTCTTGAATGAACATACGTGTATGTGTAGGCGAGTCAGATGACAAGTTTTCCCGCCGTCGCCATTTTTGCGAGCTTACGTCGTTCGGCCGTTGCCATTTTCGCATCGAGTTATTAAACATTTGAAAAACGATTTGAATCTTTTTCCAAACTGTGAGAAGTATCTGAGAAAAATTGAGATTGTGAAAATAAACAAGTGTGGTACACCGCGTCAAGTAGCGACTTCATTGTTCATCGTTTCGGGTGATTTTATTTCGTTGACAGGCGAATAATCGTAATTTTGCATCGGACTGAGTAGCGTCCTAACCTCTGTTTGTTAGACAACATTCGAAGAAAGGGCAAATTTGTGGATTTCGAGGGGGAACTGATTGTTTTTTTTAATTGTTCGTGAATTTGTTGAATATCGTTCGTAAGAAAGAATTTGTTGTGACTTTGTGCAAGGAGAAGGCGTGTCAAATATGTGAATATTGGAGGGTCGACTGCGTCCCTAAACATGGAATACGACTTGGAATCAAGCTGTGAGGATCGTCTGCAGGATTTGGAAGCATCGGAGGAGCTTCCGAGTCGTACAAGGAGTCAGAAAAATGAGCAACAGCAGACCTGGGAATCTGCTTCTTGGTATCCTCTGAACTCTTGAGGGTGCTGCACTCCAACAAAAGGTACATTTTTGTGGTGGTCAATAGGTACCTTTCATCTCAGGTGGAAGATATGAAGGTTACTTTCATTTTTAACCCTTGTTTTTGATACAAAATTCGCTTTTTTTTTGAGTTTTCAACAGTTCAGAATGGAATTTCCAATTATTACCATTTTTCAATAGGTTCGTTTTCTAAGGTTAAATTTAAAACTGTTGAAAATTGAAAGATGAATCTACAACAGTTGAAAATTAAATTTATAATTTTCTTCAATTTTCCACTTTCTTCCATTTTTATTAATTGTTGAAAATTCAATTCTTTCTGACGAAAAACACTAACATAATCCAAAATTGTTAAAATATTCTAAACGTTGTTCGAATTATAAGGATTTTGGTTTAGAAATACTAATTGATCCTAAAATTTTGTTTAAAAATACTAATTTAACATAAAATTGTTGAAAACATATCAATTTTCAAAAATTAATAATTTTGTAATAAAAATGTATATTTCCAATGAAAAACTTCAACAGAATCCGAAATTGTTCAAGCTTGTGAATTCTATTATTTTAAATAAAAATCATTGGATTTAAATCTTATTATTTTTGTTCAAAAATACTAATCTCATGTGAAACGCACCAGCATAACCTACATTTGTTGAAGAATTGTAAATATTATTTTAAATCTACACATTTTTTATTAGAAATACTAATAATTCACACAAAAAAACTAACATAAAATAGTTCAGGATGAGAAATGTTCTTCAGCATATTACAAATTCTCTAATTTATCAAGTTTGATGAAAATTATTCTAACTTTCAGGTTTTAAGCTGTGATTTTTGGTGTTGTAAATTTATATTCGGTCAAGGAATTAAAGGCTCTCTTTTTAAAATTATGCAATTTTAAATGATTTAAATTGGAACATAATAATTTTGATTTTTTCTAACTCCAATTTTAACCTTTTCTATTTTACAATTATTTATCTATAAACGATTTTAAATTGTACAATTTTGAACAATTCAAATATGAAACTTCACGTAGGTTTAGCTTTGGGATTTCAGTTTACGTTAGCGTAAGTTTAGCAATAATATGAAAAAAATGTTTTTTTCTTGATGGAATTTGCTGAATCTCTTCAAGTAGAAAATGCAAGTATTTGGTTGAGACTATGGGTATTTTGTCGAAAATTCCTATTTTTTAGTAGAAAATTAACCCTCTTGGTTCAAAATTAATCTTTTGCGTCAAAAAGTCATGTACTTTGTTGAAATTGCAATATTTTTACTGAGTAGAACTTTTACACTGACTATTTGAACTGAGTTCAGCTATTGGGTGATAATTCATCCTTCTTGGTTGAAAATTAAGTTTTTGTTCGACCCCCCTTGAAAACGCGCCATTGCATTCACGTAAAGCAGGCGTGAAGTGGCTGCTACCAGCCCAGTGACGTTTGCGCATGCTCACTCCGTCGCCGGGCCAACAAAAACTTTACTCCCGTTACCCATGAAAGTTTACACCCGCTACACATACGCTGCACTGAGCGAAAATTAGGGTGGCATCCCAGGATTGCAGAATTGCGTTGTGCTTTGCATCAAATAACTACACGGAAAAAAAAGTTCACCAAACTTTCTTGAAGTATTACAAGATACCTCAATTAAAATAAAATAAATACCTCAATTCAGTCAAATGTATAGAAAAATTCTTCAAAAAATGTTGAAAAATCTCATAGAAATTCGATTCGAAGTATTGAGTTTCTGTGAACTACTTCAATCGAAGATCTATAGACTTCAGTTCTTTAAAATGTAGCTGCGCAGTCGCTACTGTGCGCAGGCAGCGACTTTTCCGCATGGCTCCCGCGTGAAAAAAAAGAATTCAAGTTTTAGAGAACATTAGCACACGTTGAAAATTAAAATATTATGTTTGCCAATAACCGACACATCTCTAAATGGTAAATCCGCTACCCGGGTGCACCGAAACGTGCACCAGGTCGTTCAAGACGTCATCTACGAGAACTTTTTTAGAATCTAAATTGTATCAATAGCCAAAATAGCTACCAATTGTGAGTCGACGATCAGGATGCACCGGAACGTGCACCAGGTCGTTTGGCACGTATTCTACGAGAACTGATTTAAAATTCAAATTGTGTCAACATCCAAAATAATTAAGTGTTGAGTCGACGATCCAGGTGCACCGAGTCGCGCACCAGGTAGTTTAGCACGTATTCTACGAGAACTTTTTAGAAATTTGAATTGTTTCAACCACCAAATTAACTACCGTCGACTCACCATTGGTAGTTATTTTGGTAGATAAACCTCAAGATTTCTAAAGAAATCATATTTTTGTTTCGGTCTTACGATCCATTTAGAAGAAATTGAAAAACTAAATCGAGTCGAAATTTCTTTTTATTGACGTTTTGGCCCCATCAGTGGGCCTTCATCATTACAAACATCTCAAAGAATAATCGGAGTCAATCATAAATATACGTCGAAGCAAATGACAACATTTTAAAATTTTGTGAAGTCAGATATCATTCTGAAGTTTTGAAATCATCATGAAGTTTGTAAAAAAAGTATTGGGAAACTATAAAGTCCAAGGAACTTTCCCAATATGTTAAAAAAGGTTCATATTTTGTAATTAAAATGCTGTGAAACAGCTAACAAACTGATGTTTTTTTACAAACTTTATAGTGATTTTTAAAACTTCAGAATGATCTGACTTTAAAAAATTTTTAAATGTTGTTATTCGCTTCGACGTATATTTATGATTGAGTTTGATTATTCTCTAAGATGTTTCTTTCTGATGAAGGCCCACAGATGAGGCCGAAACGTTAATAAAAAGGAATTTGGACTCGATTTCTTTTTTAAATTTTTTCTAAATGTATCGTAAGACCGAAATAAAAATACGAAAACTTTGTTTTCTCTCATATTTTCTTAATGGTAGTTAGTTTGGCTATTGACACAATTTGGATTCTAAAAAAGTTCTCGTAGATGACGTCTTGAACGACCTGGTGCACGTTCCGGTGCACCCGGGTAGTGGACTTGCCATTTACAGATATGTCGGTTATTGGAAAACTCAAGATTTTAATTTTCAACGTTAAAAATTGAAATAGATTCAACTTTTTCCATGTCATATCTTATTTAATCGATTCAAAAAATGTAGAATTGGGAATTCAACTTTTAAAATTATTTGCAATGCAAGCCTTCAATTTCATATAACTTATATAAACTTATTCTATATAGCTATATAACATCTTATTAATCTTGAACCTACTAGAATTTATAACCAAAAAAGAATTTGCGATTAAAAATTTGTTCGAAATTTAAAGTTTCCAAAATTTAAAAAATGTTAAAGATCCCGAAATTTGTAATTACCTAAATTTTAAACTAAATTTTCGAAATATGATATTCTTGAAATTACTGACATTATAAATATAAAACTCCAGAAATTTCAAATTTCCGAAATCATTAACCTAGAATTTTCAAATCACAAAAATTTGTCAAACAGCCCTTCATAGCTGTAGCTTATATTTTAGATTTCTTTTATACTACAAGTTATGTTAGCTGCGAGGTTTTCTCAGGAGCTCCGAATGTGTAGGTAGGGGGTTCGAGCCCACCGCGAATAATAATTTTAATAGCGTGCGATTATTTGTGTAGTGATTGTTTGTGTAATAGTAAATAATTATGTACTCCAATATGTGAACAAATATTAAATCATAATGATAATAATGATTTAACATATGTATATATATAGTGCTACAATGAACTGTAATCAATGAATAAAGTTACAAAGTACACAATGAAACTTTTAGAATAATAACAGTTCTTTAAAAAAATTTTTTCTTTGATATATGCTAATTTTGAGAAAAAGGAAATGATTTTTAATTTAGCTAAGTCTCAGTAAGCTGTGATTCAGATTCAACGTGCCCCCGTAACCCTTGTACAGTGTCTATTGCGCCTACGCCTTTGGGTCTCGGGCGTACCAGCTGTGCGCGCGCATCGACTTGCTGCCCAGTAGCCTGCGCTACTAATCGGCCCATTGTCATCCTCCTCAAAAAAATAAATTTTAATAACTCTTTAACGAATAAAAGAACAAAAAGTTAATTGGCATGACTGAATTCGTAGTAATTTATGAAATTTTTCACCTTTTTTCCCGTCTTTCTATCACAAGCAGAAACAGAGATGGGCGCTAAAACTTTAAACAATTGGGCACGTGCATATATTCAAATTGTGAAAATTTCGCTCATATCATCATTTTAGTACCACTTCAAAGAATAATTACACCAATTTTCACACCTTTATGTCTTTTTCAAAAAGAGGTACATCAATTGAAAGTGAGCAAATTAAACAATCAACCTAATATGCATAAATTTTAAAAATTCAATGATCATTTCAGATATACTCTTATTTATCAAGTAGGGAAGTATAGTTCCTTGTGCAAATTTTTCTTCTAACACTAATTCGCTCCATGAAAAAAGACTATTTGTTGTAACGCGATAAAACGACTTATAACAAAAGCTCTGTTGTCTTGCAAATTATTGATTTTAGAGGAACAGTGCCCATTACAAATATGTGTATTTTAGTTGGTACTTTCGAAATAGTGTTACTTTTTTGTCATTCATAAAATACTTTTTTGGTTATTGATAAAAGTATTTCTTGTCACTTATTTTGCATGTTAATTGACTTTGTGCAATAAATATTCATCGAAGTGAAAAATTGCCTGGACAACTATTGTTTCTCATGAGCTTATCTAACAAGAGAAGAAAAAAAATTGAAAAATTTAAAATTTTGAATGCTTAAGGGCATGCTCTCCGGTGATCACGTGACCAAAACAGTCCTTGGTTATGAAATTTTTTTTGGTGTTCACCATGTCCAAACGCAATGATGTATTGCTCTCAAAATTTGTAATATAGAAAATGAGACAATAAATTGCGTTTGTATATTTAGTTTCAGTAATAATTTTGAAAAAAAATTTCCATGTAAAAAATAAATGTGGAAAATTTCATAACCGAGCTTGGTTATGTGATCTCTACTTTACCGACGTTGAAATGCTCCAACAATAATGACAGGTTACGTGTGTGCAGATACTTATTTTTTGATTTGCAACGAATGTGCAATGTGCATGGTAACGTTCCAACGAATGGGCAACGAATGTGAATGGTAATAATTTTGAAAAAAATTTCCATGTAAAAAATAAATGTGTAAAATTATTTTCATTTTTTTTGGTGCTCACTACGTCCACACGGATTGAGATATCGTGTTTAGAATTTGAACGATTGAATAAAAAGCACTAGAGAATGTTTGTACACATCAATATGTTTATAATTTCAAGGAAATTTCATTTATAAATTGATAGAATAGGATATTACCATTCGAGTTGCAGCACGTGCAGGTAATGTTTGGTTTGATGCATTTCAGATTTTTTTCTGATTCACGTATGTTGATAACTGACACAAATTTTGGACTAATTTGTCTGAACATTCAAAAAATTAATATAAACAATAACACTTACACATTCGTTGCAAATCAAAAAATAAGTATCTGCACACACGTAACCTGTCATTATTTTTGGCGCATTTCAACGCCGGTAAAGTAGAGATCACATAACCAAGCTCGGTTATGAAATTTTTCACATTTATTTTTTACGTGGAAAGTTTTTTTCAAAATTATTACTGAAACTAAATATACAAACGCAATTTATTGTCTCATTTTCCATATTCCAAATTTTGAGAGCAATACATCAATGCGTTTGGACATGGTGAACACCAAAAAAAATTTCATAACCAAAAGGACTGTTTTGGTCACGTGATCACCGGAGAGCATGGCCCTTAATGTAACGTTTATAAAAAAAATAATTAATTGCGAATATCTCGAGAACGGCACATTTGCCAGAGTTCTGCTACACGGTTTTGGATTCTGGAGATCATTTTACATAAGAATCAAAAAAAAAAAAATCGAATGGACCTCGCCGATCCGACGGAAATGGGGTTGGCGTCTGGATTATTACTAGCACAAAGAACACGATTACTGCGGATGCTTACCTAGTTACTTTAATTTTTAATGCAAAGAATTCAAAGCATTCAAAAGAATTCATAAGAATTCAAAAAATTAAGAGGAATATTTAAAGTATTCAAAAGTCTTCAAAGAATACAAAAGTGTTTAAACAATTTAAATAAATTTTCTTTTTTAGGTCGTTAGTTTCAATCTTAAGTAATACTTAATTTTTGAATTCGAAGAATTGCAGACAAAAATTCCAAATTCAAAAGAATTCAAAGAGTTCAAAAAAATGCAGAAGAATTTAAAGAACTCAGAAAAATTTAAAGGATTCAGAAGAATTTAAAGAATTCAAAAGAATTTCAAGATTTCAGAAGAATTCAAAAATCTTCAAAGAATTCGAAAGATTTCAAAGAATTCAAAACAATTCAAAAGAATTCTAAGAATTCAAAATAATTCACAGAATTCAAGATAATTCACAGAATTCAAAAGAATTCACAGAATTCAAAAGGATTTAAAGAATTCGACAGAATTCAAGAGATTCCAAAAGATAAAAAAAAATCGAAGAATGCAAAAAATTCAAAAGTATTCAAAGAATTCATGGAAATTCAAAAGTATTCGAAGAATTCAAAATTCTTCAAAGAATCCAAAAGTATTCAAAGAATTCAAACTAATTTTTAAATTTAGGTCGTTAGTTTTAATCTTGAGTGATACTTAATTTTTGAATTCGAAGAATTGAAAAAAAATGCAAAGGAATTCAAAGAATTTAAAAGAATTCAGACGAATTTAAAGAATTTAAAGCATTCATCCAAGAGTTCAATAGAATTCAAAATAATTTAAAGAATTTAGAAGAATTCAAAGAATTCAACAGACTTTAGAACATTTAAAATGTCAAAGAATTCAAAATAATTCGAAAGAATTGTAAGAATTCAAATGAATTCACAGAATTAAAAAGAATTCAAGGAATTCGGAATAATTCTGAAGAGTCCAAAAAATTCAAAGGATTTCAGAACTCGAAGAATTCAAAGAATTCAAAAGAGTTTAAAAGTCTTCAAAGAATCCAAAAGTATTCAAAGAATTGAAGTTAATTATTAATTTTCGGTCGTTAGTTTTAATCTGGAGTAGTACTCAATTTTTGAATTAGAAAAATAATTTTTTTTAAGAATTCAAAAGAATTAATTCAGAATAATTGAAAGAATACAAGAGTATGCAAGGAATACGAAATAATTCTAAAGAGTTTAATAATTTACAAGAATTCAGATAATTTATGTTTTAAAATATTTCAAAACAATTCAGTGAATTCAGAATAATTCGAAGCATTCAAAAAAATTCGGAGATAGTAGTAGATGTACATTTAGTGTATGGTATGTATGGTTGTGAGAAACGCTCAATATCTCTTTCCATAAAATTTTGTATTAAAATTACCTGCAAATCATTATTCAAAAGTCGAATAAACATAGTAATATACAATGGTTCCAAAGTGGCTTTCAACTTATGTAATAGCATTATTTTTCTTACTTCTCTAAAGAAGCAAGAATAAAGTATTCCCTGTATATCACACACTAATAGAGAAACCTATGGTTTTATACGTTAGAAGGTGGCAACACATGTCTGGCAATATTTTTATGTTCTGACATGTAATCACATTACAAAATTCTAGCGTCGTTACCGACCCAGTCTGTGCGAAACCGGCATCTTTTTCTAAAGTGGCTTCCTCCCACCAGCCGCCATATTTAAATAATTTGTAATACAAAAGCTTCTAAGTGAATATTGCAAATATTAAAAATACATATTAAGCAATAATATAGAAACTTTAATTGACCAGACAGACCTGCCCCATAATATTACCTGTCATTAAATAAAAAATTAGCACGATATATTGTCATAATGTCATAATGTCATAATAACGTCATAATGTACTACATACCGTTAAAGGCGTTGGAACCAGAACCCAAACTCAAAAATGTAGTTGCATCATTTTACTACATAAAGACTAGAATTACGTCTTTTTTAGATAATTAGGGCCTATTGCTGTTTGAATCAAACCTGTATTCGAAGTGACAAATTTGCTTATTTAAATACTTTTTGATTCAAACGTTTTTTTTTTTCATTGTAACGCGTGCATTCAAAAAAACGTTTCATACAAAAAGTATTGAAATTAGCAACGCGTTACACAGGTCAACAAGGTTTTGCTGTTGGGCATCTGGTGGTCATTTCCAAAGAGATTTCCTGCATAGAATCCGAATCCGAGGTCAAAATTGGCCCATCACGTCAGGAATGTGAGATATATGACGTTATGTACTCGAAAAATTGGGTTTTTGGCTACAATCGAGGTTATGTAGATGAATATTGACTGTTTGTTGGTTATGGAATATATCCCCACAATGTCACTTCGATAATAAAATGTCCGCCTGTGGCTGGTGTATGCGCCGGTACACGGTCCGATTGATCAAAATGTACCAAAAACGATATTAGAATTTAAAAAATTTCACTTGTGGGTTTTTGGGGTCGCTGATTACGAAAATCATTTCGGAAAATAGACATTTTTATTTCTATGATGGTGGATTCACAAGGGAAGGGTACTACTGTGCACGGGGAAACTGTGCACGTCGGTGGTCACTGGTACAACTGTGCACGTTTTTGGTGACAGGCTCAACTGTGAATCGGCCATCTGTGAACGTCTAAATTTCGACGTGTACAGTTGGGAGTCTCCCATATGTGCACGTGAACCATTAGTAGGGTACCATCTGTGAACGTCTAAAGTTTGAAGTGCACAGTTCAGAGTATCCCATCGGTGCACGTGAACCGTTAGTGGGGTACCATCTGTGCACGTCCACATATCGACGTGCACAGATGGCCCGGTGCACAGTTGTGCATGTGGCTAACAACGTGCACAGTTGCATCAGTGGCCACCGACGTGCACAGATGGGCTCGTGCACAGTTGCTCCGTGTACCCTTACCTTGTCAATC
>CAKNXH010000819.1:205988-255482 GCA_932178445.1 Andricus quercusramuli | reverse complement strand
TAATAAAATTTGAACTAAGAAAGATGAAGTCTCAACTAAAAATATAATATTAGACTTTTTAACGAACGAGAGTTGAGTTTCAATCAAAAATATTCTGATTTTCAACCAAAAAGATGAAATTTCTACAAAAAAAGAATCGCAAACGAAGATTTTTCAGCGAAAGATATGAAATTTTAACTGAAAAAGATTTAATAGTTACAGAATAAAAAATGTAACAAAAAAATCATTTAATTTTTAAACAAAATGATGAAATTTCAATAAAGAAAATGAATTTGCACTAAAAATCAAATTTTCATTTAAAAAATTGATTTTCAACTAGGAAAAATCAATTCTAAAATAAAAATTTGAACCTTCAACTAAAATAGAACAAATTTTTGCTAAGAAATATTTGCAATGAAAAGAACGAATTTTTAACAAAATATTTGAATTTTCAACAAAGAAGATTAAGTTTCTGCCTGATCGATGAATTTTCTACCTAAAAAGGAGAAATTTCAACCAAATAGTTAAATTTTCCACTAAACAAGATTTTAATTTTGATTTAAAAACAGTTGAATGTATCCAAAAATAATTATTTTTAACTGAGAAATTATCTTTGACTAAAATTATGAATCATCAAAAAGAAAATAATATTTTTTTACGAAACAGTTCAAGTTTTGACCTAGTAGTTGCATTCTCACTCGGAAAGATACATTTTCAAACAAATACTTGAATGTTTATCTAAAAAATATAAATTTTGAATCATGTAGTTAAATTTACAAACAAAAATAATGACTTGTTAAGAAAGTTAGTGAATTTTTAATAAAATATCTAAATTTGTAACCAAATAATAAAATTTTTAAGCGAAAAAGATAAATTCTCAAACAAAAATATAATTGTAGACCTATCAATCAAATGAAACTGACTTTCAACCAAAAATAGTTGGATTTTCTACTAAAGAGATGAAATTTCTATCCAAGGAGAAAAGTGTACAAACCAAAAAGTTAAATTTTTAATCAAATAGTGGAATTTTTATCCTAAGAAGATGAATTTTTTACTAAGCAGCTGATTTCTCAAGCACAAGGAATCACTTCCTAAATAAAATGTTTAATTCTATAAAATACTGAAAATTTTGAACGAATTATGAAGTTTTTCTAATTTTTAGTTTAGAATATTATTTTATAACAAAAAAAGCGATCATTGAACGTCGAAAAATAAGTTTTTTTCCTTTCGAAAAGTGTTTTTGAAGATCAATTACCATCATTTTTTATGCTTTTGTTTTTTTCTTCAAAAGTCATATGCATCAAGTGGATGTCACAACCAAGCGTCTCATTCCTCTGGCAAGTGTCAATTATAAATTTATGTGGAAAATTAATTTCTGTCTATATTTTCAATAAAACTATTGAAAACCAACGCGGCGCCACGATTTGAAGTTAAACGTATTTTGCTTTTTGTGTTTTAAGCAAACAATTTTTACAATTATCATTTCTCATTTCTCTGAATTCCTCTTGACGTCTGGGATCCAGAGAAAAATTTAAAAAAAAAAATCAGTTTGACCACAACATTATTTTGTTGCATCAGTTTGAAATAAAGATGAGTCAGAAGTTTTGAGCTATAAATAAATATTTTTTTATACTTTTCTCCCTATAAAATTATAATTTCAGGAGAACCACTTATGCTTTTTTATCATTGTGCAGTGAACAGAGGGCCGCTTCAGTTAGGTTGAAATCCAAGTGGCAAACTCGCATATATCCAGACAAAAGTTGGTGTTTTCTGAGGAAAAAGACTCTCGGAGAGATGCCCATATAAAAGAGAGATGGGCATTAGATGAAAATGTGTATGGGAGTGGGTGGGAGAGAGATAGGAGAGGATATCTGAAAGGAAAGAGAGAAAAAGAGAAGGCAGGTGGGGTGGAATAAAGAGAAGAATGAGAAAGAAGGGAATGGGAATGGGGATGATTTAGTAATGAAGATATTAACGGAGCAAAAGCGCGCCACAGAATACTGAGATTCAACTATCTAACTGCTGACATAACTCACGTTTACGACTCTATGGCCGCTCCTTTTGCCCTTGCGTGGCAGGACGTTCTTTCGCTTGCTTCTCTTCCAGAATTAGCAATTAACATCGAACCATCGTCAAGAAATCGAAATTCGCCTCACCAACCATCTTGCCAAACATTCTAGACAGTAGACAGTGACGATCAACCAAACGAATCATTTGTCTCTTCTAATCCCCACGAATAACAAGGTGTTAATGCCACTCTTCAAATCGGATTTCCAATTTATAAAGGCTTCTTCAACCATCATCTAATCATTCTCTTGATTAACAAACTGAATCGGACATAAGATCCCTTTTTTAATAATGAGCTTTTCTTGAAATAAATGGGATCCACATTATGTTCAATTATAGGATACACTGAACATAATAAAGATTCCTTTTGAGCAAAGAAACTGCGTCAAGGTTTGCTGAAACTAGGTTGAACCATCATTGGATTATACTCAACATTAGCAATATTTAAAGCAATTGACTTGTTTTATTTCTTCTAATTTGTCTCTTCTAATTCTCACGAATAACAAAGTGTTAATGCCACTCTTCAAATCGGATTTCCAATGTATAAAGGCTTTTTCAACCATCATCTAATCGTTCTCTTGATTAACAAACTGACTCAGACATTAGATCCCTTTTTTGATAATGGGATCTTTTTGAAATAATTGGGATCCACATTATGTTCAATTATAGGATACACTGAACATAATAAAGATTCATTTTGAGCAAAGGAATTGCGTCAAGGTGTACTGAAACTAAGTTGAACCATCATTGGATTATATTCAAGAATAGAAATATTGAAATCAATTCAATTGTTTCGTCTCTTCTAATTTGTCTTCCTAATTTTTCTCTTCTAATCCACATGAATAACAAGGTGTTAATGCCACTCTTCAAATCGGATATCCAATTTATAAAGGCTTCTTTAACCTTTATCCAATCATTCTCTTATTGACAATTAACAAACTGACTCAGACATTAGATCCCTTTTTTAATAATGGGCTCTTTTTGAAATAATTGGGATCCACATTATGTTGATGTTTAATCATAGGATACACAGAACATAATGAAGATTCATTTTGAGCAAAGGAATGGCGTCAAAGCGTCCAAGCATATTGAAAGCAATTCAATTGTTTTTCAGTATTAGCATTGATCAATATAGTGGACATAACTGAAGTTCAAAATGAGTTTATAAGAAAATAACCTAAAACAAAAAATGGATCCCCAGTTTGTGTGTAACAAACAATATCCAAACAATTTACAGCATTATTATTACTATTCAGTAACCAAGATATTTATAATCATGATTGTTTTGTCTCTTCTAATTCCCAAGAATAACAAGGTGTTAATGCCACTCTTTAAATCGGATTTTCAATTTAGAAAGGCTTCTTCAACCTTCATCCAATCATTCTCTTGAATAACAAACTGACTCAGACATTAGATCCCTTTTTTGATAATCGGCTCTTTTGGAAATAATTGGAATCCACATTATGTTTATGTTCAATCATAGGATACATAGAACATAATAAAGATTCATTTTGAGAAAAAAAACTGCGTCAAAGTGTGCTGAAACTGAGTTGAACCATCATTGAATTATATTCAACATTAGGAATATTGAAAGCAATTTAATTGTTTTGTCTCTTCTAATTTGTCCCTTCTAATCCCCACGAATGACAAGGTGTTGATGCCACTCTTCAAAACAAAATTGAATCCCCAGTTTCTGTGTGACAAACAATATCCAAACAGTTTACAACATTATTATTACCATCCAGTGACCGAAATATTTATAATCATAATTTTTTCACAAGTTTACATAAGAAAGCAAACATTGACATCAAAAAAACATTGACACACAAATATTTATGAAGTGAACAACATTGCCGCATCGAATGTTACAACATTGAAGCTCCTTTTTCCACTCATTTTTTAAGTGTTTTTTGTCTCGTGACTTGAACTGTCCTTCGAGCCGGTTCTGGTCCATCTTCTGTCTGTAATCAATCGACACTATCAACTTCAATAACCTGCTACTCAATTGATTTATTAATTCATTGTGCCCTTCAGATTAAAATGAATGAATTTCAAAAAGTGTCATGAGAAATTTGAAAGATTCATTGTTTTAACTTAATTTCAAGATTATTCGTTTTTGAAGCTTTTAGTAACATGTAACAATTTTTTATCCAAAAGGGGCAGTTATGAAAATAAGAAATAATAATGAATCCATGCGCACGCGCATATAATCAGTCGTACGCTGTTCTTTTGTACCGTACGGTAATGATGCGAGAAAAATGTTAAAGTTCAACCTTTTTTAATGTTTATAAAAAAAAACAGATTTTAATTATAGGAAGTCAACTACTTATGAAAGAAAAGACCGCCAAGCAAGTAACGAAATGGTTTTTATAATTTTTTTTCACCCCGAAAATGGTTTTTAACGCACGTACGGGAATGACGTTTTTGTTGTCAAGATGCACTTTTCAGTTTTAATATCGGATTCGCAAAAAAGAAAGTTAATATTTTAAGCTCAATTTGATAAAATCTTGTATTAAACGATACGCCTAATATTTCTGTATTTATTACTCAACTGTAACTACAATATTTTCCTAGAAAAAAAGACGTACGGTAATGACGTCTGAAATTGCAAAAATTGAGGGACAGACTTCAAGGCTTTTGCAATATTATTTCTTTGACTAAAAAATGTGCATACATTAAATTTATGTTCATGTGAAGTATACAAAATTGATACGTTAAGCGTTTTTCAGGTTACTGTCTGAGAAAAAGGAGAAAATCAGTTTATCCTTGTGCAAAGTGAGGTTGGGACGCCGTATGCTAATGACGTTTCGGGTGTTCTTATATCAAATTAAAGTAAATAGGAACAGAAATGAAAAAAAGAACTTACCATTTTGTAGAGGATGATAATAAGTGTTTATTAAATAAAATGAATAATCAGCTCGAGTTTATAAGTTCATGTTATATTACTGGGACTTCAAGTTTGCCTTCAATTTGACAGAAATAGGAGACAGGGATTTGTGATTGTAAAAGCAGTCTAATGGGATGGAAAAGAGGATTTTGAATTGCAAAAGGAGTGCGAGGGGATGGGAAAGGGGATTTTGAAATGCAAAAGGACATTAATGGGATAGAAAATAGAATTTTGGATAGTGAAATGTGTCTGATAAGTTGTAAAGCTGATTTCCAATTGTGAAAGCAGTCTAAGAATATGAAAAAGGGGTTTTTGGATTGAAAGAGAAGTCTGAGAGGTTGATGAGAAAATTTGCTATTGTAAAATTAGACTCTATACAGGGTGTCCCACCACCTATGAACATGCCGGTACTGGTTGATAGAGGACAAAAGAAGAAACAGAAACGCCCTCTGGCAAAATTTGATCTGGGCCTTAGTTTGGGCACAGTAAAGCTTCAAAGTTGGGCATAATGAACCAATCAGAATCAAGCTTTGGCAACCACTTGTTTGTCTCATACGTGTTAAGATAGTGTGTGTGCTGGCGGTTACCTTCAGCTCCCGCAAAAATTTCACATCGTTAATCTTTGATTGTTTCTACGAGACGCGAAATTCAAGCCTTTAAATTTGTTTAAATTCTTAGTTGTTCTTGCAAACATTTATTACCGTCCTTAAAATAACATAACATTTGCTCAACCTAAAAAAGATGAATTTCAATTTAATACAGTACTTTCCTGACATTTCATGTAAGAAAACCAACAAAGATGTTTAAAATTCAGAAGACCAAACGAAATTTTGTTCTTCAGAATTAATCTACAAGTCTAAGATAAGAAAAAACGTTTCAAACCTCAGAAAGAAATTCTCAGTGATTCGTCTCAGAAATTTTGTTACATTTTTGTTGTAAAACCAACAAAGTAACTTAAAACTCGAAGGAACAAAACAAACTTCTGTTATTAAAAATTAATTAACAAGTCTATGATGAGTAATTCTTTGCGATTCATTACAAAATTTTTGGTTACAATCATTGTAACAAATTAAACAAAAAATTGAAAATGGGAAATCCAAACAAACTTTTGATCTTTAGAATTAACCAACAAGTCTAAGATAAGAAAACACATTTTCAACACCAAAAGTAATTCTTTTGCATGCGATGCAAATTTTTTGTTACATCTATTACTACAAAAACAATAAATAAATCTAAAGCTGGGGAAACGAAACGAACTTTTGTTCTTTAAAACTAACCAACAAGTCTAAAATAAGAGACACATTTTCTACCAAACGAAAGTAATTCTTTGAGATGCATAGCAAACTTTTTGTTACATTTATTGTAAGAAAACCAACAAAAAATTGAAACCGGGAAAACCAAACAAACTTTTGTTTCATAAAATAAATAAACAAGTCCAAGATAAAAAAACTCATTTTCAAATCCTCAAAAGTAATTCTTCGCAAATCTCTACACAATTTTTGTTACATTTAATGTAACAAAACTAAATAAATAATTTGAAGCTCGGGAGACGAAACCAACGTTTGTTTTTTAAAAATACGCAACTAGTTTAGAAATCGAAAACACATTTTGAACCTCCAAAAGAATTCTTTGCGATTCATTGCAAAAATTCTGCTACATTATTTGTAATAAAGTTAAAAATATAGTTAAAGATGAAAAATCCAAACAAACTTTTCTTCTTTAAAACTAACCAACATAAGTCTAAGATGAAAAAACAAATGTTTTAACCCCAAAAGTAATTATTTGCAATTCGTTGCAAATTTTTAATACATTTTTTATTACAAAAAAAAATTGTAAGAAAAATATTAAGAAAACCAACAAAAAATAGAATCTGAGGAAACCAAACAAACTTTCGTTTTTGAAAATAAATCATCAATTTAATAATAAGAAAACTCATTTAAAAGCCGCAAAAGTACTTCTCTCTAACTTATTACACAATTTTTGTTACATTTAGTGTAATAATAACGAAACTTAAAAAAAATTTGAAGATCGGAAAACGAAACAAACTTTTGTGCTTTAAAAATAATTAACAAACGTACAATGAAAAAAAAAACAGATTTGGAACCCCCGAAAGTAATTCTTAGCGATTTTTTGGCATAAATTCTGTTACATTAATTGTAACAAAGTTAATAATAATTGAAGTTGGGAAATCCAAACGAACTTTTGTTCTTTAAACTTAACCAACAACGGTGAAATCAAAAGATACATTTTGTTCCCACTAAAGTAATTTTTTTGGATTCATTGTAAAGTTTTTGTTACATTTACTTGAACGAAACTAAAAAAAAATTTGAAGCTCATGAAACGAAACGATCTTCAGTTCTTTAAAAATAACCAACAATTTGAAAATAAAAAAGTACATTTTGAGCCCCTAAAATTAATTCTTAGAAATTCTTTTCATAAAGTCTGTTACCTTAATTGTAACAAAGTTACAAATAATTAAACAAGGGAAATTCTAACGAACTTTTGTTCTTGAAAAATAGCCAACAAGTTTACAATGAAAAAACTTATTTGAAACCCCCCAAAAAAAATCTTAGCGATTTTTTTCATAAATTCTGTTACATTAATTGTAAAAAAGTAATTTTTGGGATTCATTGTAACATTTTTGTTGCATTTAATGTAACGAAACTACAAAAAAATTTTAATGTCGTTGTACGAAACGATCTTTAATTCTTCAAAAATAACAAACAATTTTTTTTGCATTTAATTTAGCAAAAACAATAAAGAAATGTAAAGCAATTTTAAACCCCCAAAAGTGGTTTTAGTTTCTTTGTTTTGATTTCTGGCATAAACCAAGCGACTTTCGTTTTTATGAATTAAATGAACAATTCTAACAATACGATAAAATAAATTTTGAATCCCCAAAGTTAATTCTTTGCGTATCGTTGAAAAATTATTGTTACATTCAATGTTTACAAACCCAACAAAAAAATTAAGAACTCGGAGAATCAAACAACCTTTTTCTTTCAAATTTATCATAAATAATAAAATAATCTAAAGCTCGGGAAACGAAACGAACTTTTGTTTTTATAAATTAACAAACAAGTAAAAAATAAAATAACATATTTATAACACCTAAGAGTTCTCCATTCATTACAAAATTTCTGTTACATTCATTGTAACAAAATAAAGAAAATTAAAGCATGGTTAAACGAAACGTACTTTCGTTCTTAAAAATAAATAAAAAAGTCTAAGATGAAAATACATTTTGAACACCCAAAAGTAATTCTTGAAGTAGTTTGATTTCAAGATTTCCTAAGTTCTTGATACTTAGCCACTTTAAATAAATTTTATCTTCGTCAACTTGTACATAATTTTTATCTTATTTAATGTTCATCTTTTATCGTTATATCAGTTTATTGTGTTATTGTTGTTTAATTGTATTTATTTTGTTCATTAAAATTTTTTTGCAGCATTAATGTGTTACACAGAATTTATTTGCGTTTTTAAAAGGAGTTTTCTTATCTTTAGCTTGAGGATTTATTTTCAAGAACGAAAGTTTGTTTGGTTTACTCAGTTTCAATTTTTTGTTGGTTTTGTTAAATAAACGTAACAACAATTTTGCAATGAATTACAAAGAATTACTCTTGGGTGTGCAAAATGTATTTCCTTATCTTCGACTTGTAGGTTATTTTTAAGGAACAAAAGTTCGTTTGGATTTCCCATGTTTAAATATTTTTAACTTTGTTACGATTAAGGTAACAGAATTTATGGAAAGAATCTCAAAGGATTACTTTCAGGGGTTCAAAATGTGATTTTTTATTCTGAACATGTTGGTTATTTTTAAAGAAATAAAGATCCTTTCGTTCCCCGAGCTTTACATTTTTTATTAGTTTCGTTCAATTAAATGTAACAAAATTTTTACAATGAATCCCAAAAATTACTTTTGAGGGAACAAAATGTGTCTTCTAACTTCAGAGTTGTTGGTTAAGTTTAAAGAACAAAAGTTCGTTTGAATTTCCCAGCTTTAATTACTTTTAACTTTGTTACAATTAACGTAACGGAATTTATGAAAAAAATAGCTAAGAATTACTTTTGGCATTCCAAATCTGTTTTTTCATTGTAAGCTTATTGATTATTTTCAAAGCACAAAAGTTCGTTTCGTTTCCCGAGCTTTACATTTTTTTTATTTTCATTATTATTACAAAAAAAGTTGTGTAATAAGTTACAGAGAAGTACTTTTGCAGGTTTGAAATGAGTTTTCTTATCACTAACTTGATGATTTATTTTCAAAAACGAAAGTTTATTTGGTTTTCTCATATTCCATTTTTTGTTGGTTTTCTTACAATTTTTCTTATAGTTTTGTTTTTGTGATAATAAATGTATAAAAAATGTTGCAACGAATCGCAAATAATTACTTTTGGGGGTTAAAAATGTGTTTTCTCATCTGAGACTTGTTGATTCATTTTAAAGAACAAAAGTTTGTTTGGATTTCCCATTTTTAATTTTTTTATTAATTCGTTACAATGAATGTAACAAAAAATTTTGAATTGAATCGCAAAGAATTACTTATCGTAGACCTGTTAATTAATTTTCAATAGAAAAAGTTTGTTTTGTTTCTTCGAGTTTTAAGTTAATTTTCTGGTTTTATGACAAAAATGTAACAAAATTTCTGCGACGAATAAATGAGAATTTCTTTTTGAAGTAGATTAATTCTGAAGAACAAAAGTTCGTTTGGTCTTCTGAATTTTAAACATCTTTGTTGGTTTTTTTACATGAAATGTCAGGAAAGTTCTGTATTAAATTGAAATTCATCTTTTTTAGGTTGAGCAAATGTTATGTTATTTTAAGGACGGTAATAAACGTTTGCAAGAACAACTAAGAATTTAAAAAAATTTAAAGGCTTGAATTTCGCGTCTTGTAGGAACAATCAAAGATCAACGATGTGAATTTTTGAGGGAGCAAAACAATGAGGCAAACAAGTGGTTGCCAAAGATCGATTCTGATTGGTTCATTATGCCCAACTTTGAAGCTTTACTGTGCCCAAACTAAGGCCCAGATCAAATTTTGCCACAGAACTTTTCTATTTCTTTTTTTGTCCTCTATCACCCAGTACCGGCATGTTCATAGGTGGTGGGACACCCTGTATATGTTGAATTTTTTTTTAATTTATCTCTCTTCCCGGCTAGATTTTCTCAACCCTCTTTCATCATGAGCAATTTTTACCGGAAAACTTCTGAGACGGCAAATGGTGTTAACAAGACACTTGATTCCTAATTCCATGGAGGAAAAACAGCGTCACGTCGGCTCAACAAGACGACTCGGAAACGAGAGCATAATTAATTAAGACGGTCGGCGGTCGGGGGTGTAAACGAGTCGGATTCGCGAACCGGCTAGAATAAGCAGAACCTGGCATGGCACAACCTGTTGCTTGGAGAGAAGAGAATCTGCTTTAGAAGGGGTAGAGAGAGAACATTGAACATTTCCAGGGGGTTGGAAAGGGGTCGCGGGGGTGGTGATGCTGTGAGCTGGCAATTAAGCCATCAACCCTTAATGAATGAACTCGTTGGCCCGCATCAAGACCGACCGACCGACCGGTCGACCGACCCTACGAACCCCATTAGCTAACTAACCCCGAGTTATTTGCATGTCTGCCTGCCTGCCTGCCTGCCCGAGATGGGGGAGTGCCGAGATTCGTCGAGACAATTACGAGAGACTTACTTTATGGTCAGGTGCTTAAAGGCTTAAAGTCGAGGTGTTCTTAAAGCTGTGATAATATCCGCCTTCAATCGATGCCAGAGGGCTGCTGAATAATCCACTTCTAAAAGAGACCACCCAACCGTCACTCTACTTATTCCTACTACCCCTTTTCCAGATTTATCACTCCTTTTCTCAGTCACACCCTTTAAGCTGGTACAATAATTCTATTCAAGAATTTCTTTCCTTAGTTTACAATACGTTAAATGGCATCTTTTCGAATCTGGAAATAACAAATAATTTTCAAGCTTCAGTTATTTTTAGGAAGGTTATCTAGGGGTGGGAAAGTGAACAACAATAATAATACAAAAAATTTAGACAATCTAGATTAAAATAAATCGACACCTGCACATTGAATTTCTTTGAATTCTTCATATATTATTTTGAATTCTTCTACTCTCATGAATTCCTTTAATACCCTGATTTCCTAAGAATCTCTGAAATCCCGGAAATCCCTGAAATTCTATGAATTTTCTGAAATTCTTGAATATCATGACTTCCTTGAATGTTCGAAATTACCTGTAACCCTCGAAATTCCTAAATTCCTTGCATACTTTGAATTCCTGGAATTTCTTGAATATTTTAAATTCCCTGAATTCCTTCAATTCCTTAAATATACTGAATTCGCCTAAATCCTTTGATAAGTGGAATTCCCTGCATATTATGAATTGCTGCATTTCCTCGACTTCTCTGAATTCCTTGAATTTTCTAAATCCTCTAGAATCCCTGAAATTCTCTGCATTCTGTGAAACCTTCGAATATCGTGAATTCCTTAAATATTAGGAATTCTCTGAATTCTCTGAATTCTAGAAAATTTCTGAATTCTCTGAATTCCTTTAATTCCCTGAAATGTTTGGAATATGCTGTATATTTTTCATTTCTGGAATATTTTGAATTCCTGAAATTTCTGAATTCCTTGAATTTCTAGGATATTCTGAACTTCCGGAATTCCTTTAATGTTCTGAATTCCTCAAATTCTCGAAATTCTTAAAAACCTCTGAATTACTGAAACTCTCGGAATTCTTAAAATTCTCTGAATTTCTTGAATTCTCTGAATTCGTAGCATTTTCTGAATTCCTTGAATTCTCTGAATTCGTTGATTTTTCTGAATTCCTTGAATTTTCTGAAATCCTTGAATTCTCTGAATTTCTTGCATTCTCTGAATTCCTTGAATTATCTGAATTCCATGAATTCTCTGAATACCTTGAATTTCCTCAATATTTTGTTCATAATATTCTGTAAATTTTCTGAATTCCCTAAATTCCTTGTATATTCTATTTCTTAAATTCTCTGAATTTCCTGAATTCCCTGAATGTTCTGAATTCCTGAAATTCTCGGAATTCTTAAAATTCTCTGAATTGCTGAAATTCTCGGAATTCTTAAAATTCTCTGCATTCCTTGAATTCCTTGAATTCGTACAATTTTCTGAATTCCTTTAATTCTCTGAATTTCATAAATTTTCTGAATTCCCTGATTTCGTTGAATTCTCTGAAACGGTGGAATTCTCTGAATTTGTTGAATTCTCTGAATTCGTTGAATTCTCTGAATTCGTTGAATTCTCTGAATTCGTTGAATTCTCTGAATTCCTTAAATTCTCCGAATTCATTGAATTCTCCGAATTCCTAGAATTTTCCGAATTCCTAGAATGTCCTGAATATTCTGTCCGTAATATTCCGTAAATATTCTGAATTTTTAAAATTCCTAGAATATTCTAAATTTGTGAAATTCTCTAAATTACTGAAATTCTTTGAATTCCCTCAATTGTCTGAAATTCCTCGAATATTCAATTTTTTTTATTCTTCGAATACTCTGAATTTCTGAAATTCATTAAATTTTTTGAATTTTCTAAATGCTCTGAAATCCCTAAAAATCTATGAATATCCTAAATATTAGGAATTCCCTGAATTCTCTGAATTCCAGAAAATCTCTGAATTTTCAAAGAATCCTGGAATATTCTGAATTCCATAAAATCCTTAAATATTCAGGATTTCCTAAATTATCTGAAATCCTTGAATATTCTGAATCTTCTGAATTCCTGAAAGTCTTTTGAATCTGTAAATTCAATTAATATTCTCCATTCCTGAAATTCCTTGAATTCTATAAATTGCATTAAAAAATATGGAATTATGTTATGTATTATTATTATTATTGTTTTAACATAATTTGTTTAAAATTTCGATATTTATCAAACTGTGATTATTACTTTCCAAAATTAAAAATACCAAAATTGCCGTCCCACCAATCCAACACAAAATTCAAGCAAAATAATGAAAATTCAAAATTTTTCAACCTTCAACTCACTAGAACTGATAGAAAGAAAAAAGTCCCCCCTGCAAGTCAAGAAAAAAATTTTCTTTTCTCCAACTCAATACAAATTTTCAAAAGAACAAAGTTTCCTCTTTTAATTCGGAAAGTGGTAAAAATCAAAACTTCCTACCTTCGAACTCAATGAAAAAATCAAAACGAAAAAAATTACCCCTTCCGAGTCCGAAACAAATTATACACCAAAAATCCCTCCCTTCCAACACAATAAAAATGTTCAAGCTTAAGGAAATATTCCACACCATTCCTTGGAAATTTTCACTACATTATTTAGAGGTGGTTCCATAAGTTTTACAAAATATTTCCCAAAATATCTTCAAGAAATTTCCCGAAAACTTTGTAAGGAATGTCCCCATTTTTATCGTAATTTGCGTTACCATAATTTGATGGAAGATTCTCTTCAAGAAAATGTTTACAGTTGAATTACTTCCTGGTTGCTTGGTCCATTTTTCAAATCGAAAAGAAAAAATCAAAGCAATTAAAAGATAAGGAAATAGTGAGAGGCAGGTTTTCTTTGACTCTTTCCATTCTCTCCCTCTTTTTTCCTTGTCTTATAATGTCTCTAATGAGCCAGAATCAAGGCCAAATTTTGATTTGTGAGCTTTTCTATGTATTCTGGGATTAAGCAGTGCATTTCGGGAAAAGCGGCTCATCCCTCATTCCGAAATTCCCAATACAATATTCGCTTCTTCTATGTAAAAAATCTGCAGGCTTGCAACAAACTATTGCAGAACTTCGATTGCAAATTCTAGAAGAAGCAATATCGCGTTTTAAAAGATGCACCACTTTCCCCCACATATGCGCCACTTAGCCCCAGTTCACAGTACATTTTATTATGATTTAAATAAAAAGATAAATGTAGTCTCGCGAAACCAGTGAGCGAAGATCCCGTAGGACGTTATTAGGTCTCGAGAAGAGGGTTAGTTAGTGGAGGTGTCGGATGTAAATGAGAGAGGGCAGCCGAGACATCGCGGAGGGAAAAACAGCGTTAGAGGGATCAAAACTGGCCTGGCATATCAGGGTCTTCAACGTGGCCTCTAAAACGTCACCTACGTGTCTTTTTCTCTTCAACCTCACTAAAGACCGGTCCCCATTGGTCACAACCTCGAGCACCATCGGCACGTGATGAGAGTGTAATTAGTGCGGGGAGAGCGGCTCGAAAGTAGGGCGTTAGTGTTGCGAGAGGGATTAAGAAACCTTATTGCGATCGAGACTCGTACGTGTAATTGAGATTCCTCGTCAGCCTGCAACCTTGTCGTGTATAGATTATGTCTCGTACACCCAATAATGACTTATGGTATAGGACGTTGATTCTCTTTACATGATCAAATTACACAACTAGGTTACCCTTTCAAGTAATTCTACTTTTTAGTCACTCTGTCACTATGAAATTTGAGAAAACGTCTAAAATCTTTGATTGAAGACATCAGAATGACTACTGGATAAAGACGATTTGTTCCCTTAATCGGATTCTTTCGTTTTTTGTTTAAGTGCTAACTTCAAATGGTCTTTATCCACTCATTCTTCTCATGTCTTCAATTAAATTTTATTATCAATTGATAACATTCAGTGGTGAAGATTCATGACCAGGTTTTGAGGAGTCGGCTAAATGTGACCTTATTTGCAACTGAAGATGAAGAATTAATTTTTAAGGGCCCTATAGACTCTTCAGGATGAGATGATGAATTGAGATAAGACCGGTTCTCTTTTCGATGAAAGTAGCTTGACAATTAGGGTAATCAACGAATTAGCGTTTCCGCACTAAGGATTGGATAAGGCATAAGGAGTTAGGGGGGGACAAAGTGCGTCGAGGCACGCGATTCTCCATATACCGGTACTAGCGCCACATGATCCTGTTTTCGATCAATCGTGCTTCTTCATTTTTCAACCGTTACTCATCCTGAAGAGATTAATAGCCAAACAGTTTATTCGGAAACGCGATCGGATCGATGATAAGCACCTAACACGGAAGCTTATTTGTGGCTTGATATTTCAGTTGTCGAGGGACTGTTTCCAATTGGAAACCCATTTCTGCATTCCGAACTATCAATACCAATCAATTTTCAATGATAGTAGCCCAGATTCTTGATGAAATTACAATATTCTCAAATAGGTACAGTAGTCTAGTGTTTCACGTTGTCGCAGCAATATAAACAAACTATAAATACCCAGATATCTATCAATTCCAATCTATCAGTGACAATTAGTTTTCGGTAACATTAACCCGAAATTCCTGACAAAAATATAATATATTCAAACAGACGTTAAGGTGGTCTAGCGGTTCATTTTGTTGCAGCAACATTAACAAACTATCAATCAATACCAATTAGAGTTTGATTATAGACGTAACACAGATTCCTGACAAAATTAGAATATCTCCAGATAGCCACTGAGGTGGTCTAGTATTTCATGTTGCTATCATTACCACTATCATTATTAAACTATCAATCAATACCAAATTATTCATAACGATCAGTTTTCGATAACTCTAACCCAGATTCTTGATGCAATTACGATATTTTCAATTGTTGTTGTAGCAATATGAACCAGGCCATCTAGTTATATGACGAAGGTTTCGAATCTACCTACTTTACAATTTTAAGCATGATCTTTTTGCTGAAGAGTAAAGATCCATTACCAGAAAAAAGTGAGCAAGTGTTCAGGTTGCGAAAGAAAGGGAAAGTCGAGCACGTGGGGCTCAAGGTGCGTGTCGAGCGATTTTCTCGGAAGATAGGAACTACTAAAACCCACAGAGTCAAGAAGCTTGACTATCTCATCGCTCTTCACGCCCTAAACCCATTGGCCAAATCGTCGCTTTCTTGGTCGAGGAGGGATCTACAAGGAACAAAATGATCGCGTACGATGAGAACGGATTTGTACCAACTTGTACTAATTAAACGCTCCTTAACCCCAACCGGAAATGGACGTTCACCCTCACACTCAAGATTCTCTCATCGACATGGAAGCCTCTTCATGGCTCTCTGTAGTGTCTTATAAATGCACACCGATGCACGCAGTCGCAGTGACCGAGTCGATCGATAGGATTGAATTTAATAAGCTTGAATATGTTCGGAAGTCGTGTATTGTCCTCATGCATTCGCCAAGAATATCCGGACACAAATCCATTAACTTCCCTCACATTTCCATACCATTTTATGTCATCCTTTTTCTTATTGTTTTCTTTATCGAATTTGTGTTATTTTTTTAAACTAGCAGTAAATTCACGTGCGCGAAGCGCGTTCGCCTTCCTGGATTTTTATGTCCTTATATGGAGAACATAAACAATTTTAAACATGGCAACAAAATTTAATGCTCTTAGGAAAAAAAAACATTTTCAAATAATGAATTTCTTATTGTTGGTAAAATTTTCATAGTACCAAGTCACATTAGAGCTAGTATTTGATATAGTTATCATATTTATTATAATTAATTTGATTACTTCTGGATTGATTTGGGTCACAAATTGGCCCTGAACCAGCTTGAAGGACAGTTTAAGTTTGCCGCCTCCTAATATGTAAAATTAAAAAAAAAATAATGAAAAAAACTCCTAATGAAGAGATAATCTTTTGGAATAAGCGGAGGAATGTAGGACAAGGAAAAAACTTCTCTCCGAAAACTCTTTTCTTTGCAGAGCCCCTTTGAATCGGAGGGGTTGACTGCCAGGGGAGGATTGTAAATATTAATGCGGCAGACTCGGAAGAGAAAAAATATTTGAATAATAATTACCAAACCACCCTTGGCCCTTGTTACGCCTTAGGATAATAAAAAGGTTCGCTCGGCCAGGCTTCGTCCAAGAAGCCGTGGTTGAGACGCTGAGAATTTTCTAATTAGGAGGATCCTTGCAGCCATGCAAACAATACCAGAAGCACTTCTTTCCCTTCTCGAGAAAACACTACACAGCTCCCAAGGAGAAATATTTTAATATCCAGACCTGGCTCTTATTATCACCCTTCTGGTTAGAAAAAAAATCTTCAAAAAACAGAAGGATAAAAGTAGCAACAGAAGAAAATATAACTGTGTGGAAATATTTCTACTTGCATGCCGCGGACTCTAGCCTCTATTGACATTTTTTGACACTGATGATGCTATTTTCTCAAATTGCTTGTGATTGCAATTGTTTGGATTCAAACAATTCAAAGTTAAAATTAAGATTAAAACACTAAGCACTGTAAAGATTTGAAGTTCCTAATGCTGCAGCAAAATGAACAAAATATCAGAATCGAACTTTCAGTTAATACCAAACTATCGAAATATTCGCTGGAGTTAAATTAACTCAGTGATAGATGTGACCCAGATTCCTCTTAAAATTACGATATCTGCAAATAGCCAGTACGATCAACCAGTATGGTTCATTTTTTTAGAGCAACATAAAGAAACCGTCAATACCAAACTATCAATTAATTCCTATAATATCCATCAAGACGAATACATTTTTTGTGATAGTGACCCAGATTCCTAATAAAATTACAATATCTTCATGAACAAACGGGTATTACCAAACTGTCAATATCTTTAAATAGGTACGGTGGTCTATTGGTTCATAATGCTACATCAACATGAACAAGCTAATAACAAACTATCAGTCCATACCAATCAGTTTTCGATGATAATAATCGAAATTCCTTATGGATATACCATATCTTAAAATAGAGATGGTGATCTAATTATTCATTCTGCTACAGGAAATTGATGATCTATCAATCACAATCAGTTGTCAGTGATAAAAACCCGGATTCCTGATAAAATTACAATATCTGCATTAACAAACTGGTATTACCAAACTATCAATATCTTTAAATAGGTTCGGTGGTCTATTGGTTCATGATGCTACAACAACATGAACAAGCTGATGATATTAAACTATCAGACAATATTAATCAGTTTTCGATGATAATAATCCGAATTCCTGATGAAATTTCTGTATCTTCAAATAGACATGGTGATCTAATTATTCATTTTGCTACAGGAAATTGATGATCTATCAATAAGAATCAGTCGTCAGTGATAAAAACCCGGATTCCTGATAAAATTACAATATCTGCATGAACAAACTGTTGTTACCAAACTATCAATATCTTTAAATAAGTTCGTTGGTCTATTGGTTCATGTTGCTACATCAACATGAACAAGCTAATGACAAACTATCAGTCAATACCAATCAGTTTTCGATGATAATCATCGAAATTCCTGATGGAATTACCATATCTTAAAATAGAGATGGTGATCTAATTGTTCATTCTGCTACAGCCAAATGATTGTTTATCAATATTAGTCAGTTTTCAATTATGTAAATTTTGGACTCCTGATGAAAATATAATATCTTCATGAACAAACTGGTATTACCAAACTATCAATATCCTTAAATAGGTGCGGTGATCCATTGGTTCATGTTGCTACAGCAACATGTACAAGCTAATGATATTAAACTATCAGCCAATATTAATCAGTTTTCGATGATAATAATCGAAATTCCTGATGAAACTACTGTATCTTGAAATAGACATGGTGATCTAATTGTTCATTCTGCTACAGAAAAATGATTGTCTATCAATATTAGTCAGTTTTCAATTATGTAAACCCGGATTCCTGATAAAAGGACAATATCTTCAAATGGGTATAGTGGTATAGGAGTACTTGAATAACCATTTATAGGATAAGGGTATCGAATTTATCCACTATACAGCTTTCAAAATTAACTGTTTCCCAGAAAGTAATGATCCATTGCCAGAAGAAAGCAAACAATTGTTCAGGTGTCTAAGAAAAAATGGGTAAGTCGCACACGTGGAGAAGCTTGAAGTACATATCGAGCAATTTTCTCTGAAGATATGAACGACTACTAAAACCCACAGAGTGGAAAAATGTAGATACACCCACACCACGGAGAAATAATTTAAGAAAATACTTTTTAAGCTCTTTCTGAGGTTTCTGAAGCATATTGCTCGAACTCACCCCTGGAAAGGAGTTTCTAGACGAGCTGTCGAGTACGACATCAAAAACTGTGCCTGGTGTAACGAACCGTTCAGAGAAATGATTTCGCTGGCGCTTATGTCGTGACTGTTCACAAGGCGTCTATCTTTAAAAAAGAGAAAAAAGCAAGGAAATGCTGAACACACACGAGGTTGGCTTTTCCACGAATGTATCCAAATAGACGTGGAATCAGAAGTTGGTTTCCAAGGCGAAAGATTCGATTCCCGTTGCGTCTGATCTGCGTAACAAGCTCGCGATCCCCCAACGAATCAGGCAGGCACCCTCTGTTGCCTAACGATGTGCCAACAAAATACAGACCATGGATAAAGAGCTACCCAAAAAGGAGCGTAAGCAGATTGAGGGAAAAGACAGAGAAAAGGAAGTAAATCCTCGGTTAAACATGGACAAGAAAGATGCAAGAGCTCAGTGCTCTATAAAAAGGAAGAAAAGTCTCTTGAGGGCACACTTAACCCAAAGTGTTTTTTTCCTTTCAAAACATCCCGAACAGAGTTTAGACGAAGTTAGTGATGTCCCCTTTATGAATAAGGGAAATCGAAATCTACTTTCAGGACATTTCCACTAATTGCCTTTGATATTTCTTTTTTACATTCTCATATTTTTTGTATGCAGATATTATACAAACTTAGGTCCGCCTTTTAATTTTTGCCATTTTTCCGCATGTTCTTGGGAGAGTCGACTCTCATTTTCTTGAGCAGTATTTTTTTTCTTCAGAAGAAGTTTCACCCCTTAATTATCCGGCTGACAATTATTTTTAACGACTCCACGATATCTTAACGAGACCTAATCCGCCAACGTGGCATCGGGGTCGAAGGGCGAGAGGAGCTTTATAAAGGGTGTCCTTTCTTCTGTTCCTTTTTTTTAATCCGCCTCCTAAAATCCCTCTTAGCGTCCTTGTAATGAGAGAAGCTACCAGGTTTCTCTCGTCGATCTGAGGATTCCTTATTGAGAGGGTGTCGTCTTAACAAATTTAGAGTAATCGGAAAGGCACCTGGAAAAACTTTTTTTAGAATTTCACAAAACTTTTTAGCATTTTTCGTTGTAGACCTAAATCCTTCTTCCTATAAATTTAATATGGCTATTTTTATTTCTGCTTCTTGAAAATAAAGTTTTTGCTGATAAAGCATGTGTTTATGAGGAAGTTTCTAATTCTTCCGTTAGTTTCGCTCATTACCATCCATTAAAAGGTGTTTTGTGAAAGATTCAGGCTATGTAATTACCAATTTGGCGTGCAACTTCCCACGCTCGACGATCCTTACTTTTAAATCGGAGTTTAATGATAATGATAATCAATTACGAATCCAGTTATGGACAGGTTCAATTACCTTTGAAATTTCAAACAATATGGACATTTCAACACCATTCAAGTTGAAATGAAATCATTTCTAAAATCCTGAAATCTTTTTATAAAGAAATGTTAATCGATTTTATTATAAATGGAGCTAAGAATCAGAACCAACAACCTGCTCTATTGTTACTATTGTTAAAAGAAAATTATTTATAAACAAAAGATTGATTCATTTGGCCTTAATCTTGAGACATTTTTCCCCCATTTTTATCAGAAACAGAAAAAATAAGCTTTTAAAGATGTGTTAACATGTATGCGGGATTTGATTCAACAATAAATTGATTTTTTCCACAAAAAAGTAGGTCTTTGATATCCTCCAAATCGATCTGTTTGATTAATTATTTTTTAATGAATATGAACTTTCAAAAGGTCATATTCATGAAAGTTGGCAGGATGAATGAACATTCATTAAAAAGGTTTTCTCAGCATGAAGATTTTTTTATTCGCACCAAAATTTTTTTAAATTAAAATCAATAGGAAATACATAGGCATTATTAGGTCCTCAACAAAATTCCAAGAACTGAACATTCATCATTTTTATAAACAAAGTGCGTAATAAATTAATAAAGTTGACATTTTTCGGTCAATACAATTTTTTGTTTTATCACACGATATTTTCTGATGACATAAGCATATTTTTTAGTTATTACACACAATAATTATTTATAAATTTACTCATTAAAGAACGGTCCTAATAACAGAATAACGTGAGAATATAAAGAGGAATTACTCGTTAAAAATTTTTCGGGAAAAATGAAAATATTTCTATTATTTTTCATAACAATTAAAAATAAAAATCTACGCTCTATAGTTCTTGATACTTATGTTTCATTGGGGAAAACATACTATTTTTATCACAAAATCAAAAAAAAAATTGACGATTTGTTCACGTCTTTAATTTATAACAATCATAAATGTTTGGTTTTTTCAAGTTTTTTGAAAACATATTACTCTGTGTGCGTCCCCTTCAATTTCAATCAAAATACAACATTTAGTACCCATAAAAGTAAAAACCACGTATTTGTTTATCATTTTTTTCTCCACATTTTTGTTAATTAACTAAATTATTCACATTTGGTGAATCTGGAATTTGTTAAATTCTAGGAATTTTTAAAGTTCTAATATTTTAGAATGATGCACGCGATTCTCAGAAATGCAGAAGAATTCCGGGAATTCTTCAATTCTCTGAACTTTCGGAATTCACTTAATTGCCCGAATTCTCATGAATTCTCCTAAATATTAGAATTCTGGTCAATTCCTTGAGTTCTTCTGCATAGAATTTAGATAATTATATAAGAATTTTTCGACTTCTTAAAATTTTTTTAATTCTCTGAATTCTATTCATTTTTTGCATTCTGTTGATTACTTGAATTCTTCTGAAATCCTTGAAATATTTTAAATTCCTTCTATTTGTCTAATTTCTTTGAATTCTTCTTAATATTGGAAATCTTCTAAATTTCTTCAATTCTTATTAATTTTTTTAAATCTTCTGAAATCCTTGAGTTCTTATGAATTTTTTTATTTTTTCTACATTTTGTGAATTTTTTTAATTCTTCTAAATTCTGCGAAATACTTTGCATGGAATTGAGATAAATTCAGGCTAATTCCAGAATGTTTGAAGATTTAAGAAATTTGGAGAACTGAAGGAATATCGAAAATTCCGTGAATTCTTTGAATTCTTAAAATTTCATCAATTTTGCTAAATAACTTCAATTCTTTGAAATTCTGTTCATCGTTCTAAGTTTCTTGAATTCTTCTAAATTAGTTAAATTCTTTCAATTTCTAGAATTCGAAGAATTCAAGGAATTCCGAGAATTTATGAAATTCAAAGAATTCAGGGTGCCTTAGAAGAATTCAAAAGGATTACATATGAATCTAAATTAACTCCATTATAATATAAACGATGGGTCTATTAAAGAGCAGAGTTTGGAAGACCCATGGCGGTTTGGAAGACCAACAGTGGTTTAGAAGACCAACGGTCGTTTTGAAGACCAATGTTTATTTAGAAGACCAATGGTCGTTTAGAAGATCAACGGCGGCTTAGAAGACAAATGCTCGCATAGAAGACCAATGGTCGTCTGGAAGACCAAAAATCGTTTAGAAGACCAACGATCGTTTAGAAGGGCAATGGTCGCTTAGAAGACCAACAGTCGTTTAGAAGACCAGTGGTTGTTTGGAAGATCAACGGTCGTTCAGAAGAATAACGATCTTTTAGAAGATCAACGGTCGTTCAGAAGAGCAATGGTCATTTAAGTGACCAACGGGTTGTTCAGAAGACCAACGGCGGTTTAGAAGATCAATGGTCGCTTAGAAGACCAATGGTCGTTTGGAAGACCAACAGTCGTTTGGAAGACCAACGATCGTTTAGAAGGCCAATGGTCGTTTAGAAGATCAACAGTCGCTTAGAAGACCAGTGGTCGTTTGAAAGATCAACGGTCTTTCAGAAGACTAACGATTGTTTAGACGATCAACGGTCGCTCAAAAGAACAATGGTCATTTAGGAGAACAACGGTAGTTTAGAAGACAAACAGTCGTTTAGAATAACAATGGTGGTTTAGAAGACCAACAGTCGTTTAGAAGACCAATGGTGGTTTGGAAGATTAACGGTCGCTTAGAAGACCAATTGTGGTTTGAAAGACCAACTGTCGTTTAGAAGATCAGTGGTGGTTTGGAAGACCAATGGTCGCTTAGAAGACCAACAGTCGTTTAGAAGACCAACGATCGTTTAGAAGACCAACGGTCGTTTAGAAGACCAGTGGTCATTCAGAATACCAACGATAGTTTAGAAGACCAACTGTCGTTTAGAAGGTGAAAGGTATTTTAACATACATGCATCTAATTGTTGGTTCATCAGTGACTAACTGTCAGTTTAAAAAACCCACGAAAACATGATTTGATCTAAAAATGCCTTTCATTAAAGCATAACATGATGAGATTCCTGATTGAGATTGATCCCCTCGCTGACAGTATGGCAGTGATTCGTCGACACATATCCCGCCACTCTTGATTGTCGGGACGTCGCATCGCCTTGCATTGAAATAATTAGAGATCGGACGGACAACGTTGTATTAATGGAATAATCGCACACTAACTGGTCCATTCAAACAAGGGGTGTTTCGGTGGGTGATAATGATTTTATATATTAAGCTGAACTGCTTCGGTGGTGGGGCGGTGAGACAATTGCTTCGATAATACGGGCCTTCCTGCCTGGCACCCAATGATACCGACGGCGAATCAAGTGCGAGCAACCGACGCGACGAAGAGTGAGGGACAAGGATAAATATTCCGTCCGCTAATGATCCTGGTACCTCTTTAGCAAGCCACCAGACTTAACCTTCCTTCCCTTCTCTTCCACTTTCACTCTTAACTAGAATCTAGATCTGATGCCTTCATTCTGCCCATCCAACATTTTTTAATTAGGCTCAATTCTTGATAGCAATCACCCCAGGTGGAGAGCAACACAAAGTCAAACTGAGTAAGATGCCAATAGGAGATCCATATTTTCTACTCCAGCCAGATCCACTGAGTAAAGCAAACTAAAATCCAAGATATCTTTGATGTAAATAAGTCAATGCTACAGTAGGGCAAAACGAGATTTTTTTGACAAATCTGTTTATAGGTTCAAATTTTCATCCGAATCGGACATTATTTTTAGATTAAAACTGATTATATTTTGCAAGGACTCCTTGAGGATGCATAAAATATTTTTTCACAGAAAAATGTATAAGAAGTGACATTGGAAATAGGTAATTGAAAAAAAGCAGCGAAATTTCAATTAAATAGATGAATTCTCAATTAAAATTTGGAATCTTCAACGAAGAAAATGAATTTTCAATGGAGTAATACAACCTTTAAACAAGAAGTTTAATTTTCAACAACAGAATATAAAGTATTGACAAAACATGTGACAATTCATATTTCAACCAAAAGATATTTTTATTTTTATATTAAAAAAGTTAAAATCAACATAAAAGAACAATTTTCCACCAAATAGTTAAATCCACAACCAAAATGAAGTTTTAACAAAGTAGTTGAATTTTCAATAAAAAAATCAATTTTTAATTCGAAACATCAATTTTCAGCAAAAAATGGTGTAGTTGAATATTCAGTTAGAAGAATTAATATTCCATCAGAAGAACTAATTTTCAACCAAATAGTTTAATTCTTAACAAAACGATAAATCTTCTTGCAGAAAGTCGCATGTATTTTTTTTAGTCAAAGGAATGAATTTTCTACCAAAGAAGAAGTTTCCAACAAAATAGTTGAATCCAGAATCAAAACAGTTAATTTCTTGACTTGAAACGAAAAATTTTTGATTGAAAATATAAATTTTTCACAAAAAATGGTATCGTTGAATTTTCAGATTAAAAAATGAATTTCCACAAAAAAAAACGAAGAGAATAATCTTCAACCAACAAATTCATTTTTATAAAGTAGTTACACTTTTTACCAAGTAGATAAATTTTCAACCAAAAAAGTCGAATGTTTTAGAAAACACTTGACTTTTGAACACAAAATGGTAAATTTTCAATGAAAATGTTAACTTTCAATTTAAAAAAAAAAATACACAATTTTCGACCAAAAAGTTGAGCATTTAACCAAATATTTGAGTTTTCATCCCAAAAAATTAAATTTTCAATAAAAAAATGAACTCCCAACGAAAAATGTAATCGTTTATATTCAAGCCAGAAAAAGCAATAAATTTTCGATAAAATAGTTAAATTTTCAACAAAAGAGCAAGCGGATTTTTCCACAAAAACGGTAAAAGATTGCAATTTTAACAAACAAAAAATGGAATGTCTGCCAAAAGAAAACATTTTTAAACCCAAAAAGACAAATTTCCAATCAAGAAGATTAATTTTCTACCGAAAAAATAGGATCTTTTTACCAAAAATGAAGAAGTTAAATTTTCAGTAAAAAAATTAATTTTCAACAAATAGAGATTTTTCAGTCTGGCAAGAAAAAGTTCATCCAAATTGCTGAAATTTTAAGGCAAGAGACCAATTTTCCCAGCAAGCTTTATTTTTAACCAAAAAATAGGAAATTTCAGACAAAACTGATTAGTTTTCTAACAAAAAAGATTTTCATATAACAAACATCCATTTTCAACCAATAATGGAAAAGTTACATCTTCAGTTTCAAAATTAACTTTAAACAAAAAATGACGAATTTTCAAGAGAATATTTCAACTTTTAACAAAAGAGATGACCTTTTAACAAAATTGGTAAATTCGTTACCAAATAATTTATCAGTACATATATTTCTACCGAAAAATATTTCACTTTTAAGTAAAAAACAGTTAAATTTATCCAAAAAAGACGAATTTGCAACAAAATACTTAAATATTCAATCTAAGAAAAATAATTTTCAACCAAAGAGTTGCATTTTTAGCCAAAAAAATGAAATTTCTACTCAAACAGATAAATTTGAAAAAAATAGAAATTAAAAAAAAAGTTGATTTTTTAACCAAGAAATATTTTACTCGAATTTTCAACATCAAAATATGAATTTTTAACGAAAAATGAGTTTTCTAACAAAATAGTTGAATTTTAAACCAAAAAAGGATCACTTTTTAATTAAACTGTTAAATCTTCTACCAAATTATGAAATTTTCAACTACAAATGTAACCATTAGGAGTGAAAAACTGCAAGGAAAATTGAAAGAAATTAAACTACTGACACTAATATCATTAATATTCCAAGACCAGAATATAAATAATTTAACATACTTCACAAATAATCTTCTATAAACAGAGAAGAACAATTTTAAATAAAATTTTCAAAATTTCAAATTCATGACAGAACTTTACTGATTTTCAAGTTTTCCTTCAACTGAAGCCACAATATCCGGCGTATTCTCACAATCACAATCACATTCTGAAATTCACGTATTCCAAAGTATTCTGAAGTATTCTTAAGTATTCTGGAAACTTGATAATTTTCCTCAATACCTAATGACTTTTCTTTTCAAATTTCCGTCAAGAAAACTCAAGCATAGTCCTCAATTCTTAAAACTTGCAAGATGACCTCCATACTTGATGATTTTTTCAAAAATTCATTTAAGAGCTTCCAATTAGCACCTTAGCTTCATTCATCTGCGAAAAGAAATTCCGAAATTCACGACCACAGGAGATTAAATTCAAATCTTGTAATTTTAATTTGAAAACGTCTCATTGATAAGCAGACTCGCTTCTTATCGGATTCTTTGACAAATTGATTCCCGGATATTTATGTTTCCGCCATTAAAGTCAAAACTGAAGACTTGACGCCCATTACGTGTGGCGTTAGCGTGACGATTTGCTGTCTCTTTAGAAGGTTGTAGATCAGTTGTACGAGGTGATTATGCTCAAAAGATATTCGTGCTCACCTGGTACAGGTACAGGTACAACTTAGGGGAAAAGGGGAGGGGAGGGGAAAAACTGGTATTGATGTTTCGATTGGTCATAAAAGGTGTCTACACACATTCGTCGGTCACACAGCATAGCACAGCATAGGTGTGAAAGGATGTACAATGTCATGCCTTTGGGGCCAGTGCTCGATATCTCGAATCTTTAATGCCCAAGATAACGACCAATATATTATCCTCTTGGCCTGTTAAGAGTTTTCTATAAATTGGCTCGAGGAATCTCACATTCTACGTTAATACCGGTCTTGTTAACGATTAGTCTTGCCACATCGACTCAACCAAATTGTTACTTTTAATCCTTATCCAAACGCTCAAGGTGTCTGCCAATACAGCATATACAGCATCTTATATCGAAATTAATTTCTATTGCATTCCAGTTTATACAACATTTCTTTGCAAATTAGGATTCGTGGTAGTAAAGCGCCGCCAAATGAAAAAAAACTGCGGATGTGTCTTTCAGCAATTCTTGTAGCCTATAATATTGAACCGATTTGTCTGAAATTTCTAGGACAAATTGATTAGATGTAGCACAAGTGCCATTTTCGAAGAAAATTTTGATTGACTTATTATTTTTGAAGTTATTTCACTTTTTATGTCCAAGATTGGATTTTTTATCAGTTTAGTCGACCTGGAGTCTAGACCATTGAACTGATTCGTTTAAAATTTCTAGGACAAATTAAACAAAGAAAGCTTCAGTTCTTATCGCTCAGGAAATTTTGATTCATTAATTGTTCCTAGAGTTATTTCACTTTTCATACCCAAACTTCGATTTTTTGGTAGCTTGTCCGACCTGGAATCTACAATATTTAACCGATTTGTCTGAAATTTCTAGAATAAATTGACTAGATGATGCACAAGTGTCACTTTCGAAGAAAATTTTAAGTGACTCCTTATTTCTGAATTTATTCCACTCTTTGTGCCAAAGATTCGATTTTTTATCAGTTTAGTCGACCTGGAATATAGACTATTCAAGTGATTCTTCTAAAAATTTCAGGACGAATCAAACAGACAATGTTTCAGTTCTTATCGCTCAGTAAATTTTGATTCATCAATTGTTTCTCGAGTTATTTCACTTCTTATACCCGAACTTTGATTTTTTGGCAGTTTATCCGACCTGGAGTCTACAATATTTAACTGATTTGTCTGAAATTTCTAGGATAAATTTACTAGATGAAGCACAAGTACCACCTACAAAGAAAATTTTGTTTGACTTATCCTTTCTGAAGTTATTTCACCTTTTATGTCCAAGATTCGATTTTTTATCAGCTTAGTCGACCTGGAGTCTATACCATTGAACTGATTCGTTAACAAATTTTAGGACGAATTAAACAAAAAAAGCTTCAGTTCTTATCGCTCAGGAAATTTTGATTCGTCAATTGTTCCTAGAGTTATTTCTCTTTTTATACCCAAACTTAGATTTTTTTGCAGTCCATTCGACCTAGGGTCTACAATATTTAACATATTAGTCTGAAAATTATAATATAAATTGATTAGACCAAGCAGTAATGCCATGTTTAAGGATATTTTGATAGATTTTCCATTTCTAAAGTTATTTCACTTTTTATGACCAAAATCCAATTGCTTAGTATTTCTTTCAACCTGAAGCCTACAATATTTAGCTCATTTGTGTAAAATGTTTAGTATGAATTAAGTAGATGACACATTAGAGCAACTTTCAGAAAAAATTTTGATTGACTTATCATTTTTGAATTTATTTCACTTTTTATGGTCAAGATTCGATATTTTGCCAGTTAAGTCGACCTGGAGTCTGCACTCTTTAACTGATTCGTCTAAAAATTTTAGGATGATTCAAACAGATGAAGCTTCAGTTCTTATCACTTAGAAAATTGTGTTTCATCGATTGTTTTAAGAGTTATTTTACTTTCTATACCCAAACTTCGATTTTCGACAGTTAATGCGACCTGGAGTCTACAATATTTAACATATTAGTATAAAAATTTAAATATAAATTGACTAGATCAAGCATCATTGCTATATTCAAGGAAATTTTTATGGATTTTCTATTTCTAGAGTTATTTCACTTTTTATGGCAAAAATTCGGTTGTTCAGTACTTCATTCAACCTGGAGCCTACAATATTCAACCATTCCGTCTAAAATTTCTGGGATAAATTGATTAGATGTAGCACAAGTGCCACATTCAAAGAAAATTTAGATCGAATCATTATTTCTGAAGTTATTTCATGGTTTATATCAAAAGTTTGATTTTTTATCAAATTAGTCGACCTGTAGCCTACATAATTTAATAGATTCAGCTAAAAATTTCAGGGTTAATCAATTAGATGAAGCTGCAGTGCTATTTTTCTCTCAAATTTTGATTCTTTATTTTTTTCATTAGTCCAGTCAACCTCAAGCCTACAATATTCACTAAATTCTTCTTGAATTTCAGCATATTTTGACTATTTATGTTACTGTTTGGATATCTGAACATTTCAGAATATGTTAAATAGATGAAGCTCAAGTGCCGCTTCTCAGCAAATTTTGATTCATTAATTATTTCTAAAGTTATTTCACTTTTTATTCCAGAAATTTAATTCATTTGTAATTTATTTGTTCTGGAACCTACACCATTCAATTGCTTAGTCTAAAATTGTTAATATAAATTCACTTAATGAAGCTTCAGTGCTATTTTTCAGGAAATGTTGATTCGTCAATTGTTTCTAGAGTTATTTCACTTTTTATGCACAAAATAAAATTTTTTGGTGGTCCATTCGACCTAGATTAGTCTAAAATTTTAAATATGAATTCACTTGATGAAGCTTCAGTGCAATCGTCCAAGAAATGTTGTTTCGCCAATTGTTTCTAAAGTTATTTCACTTTTTATTCCCAAACTCAAATTTTTTAGCAGTTTAGTTGACCTAGAGCCTACACTATTCATCTGATCAGTCTAAAAATTTCAATACAGATTGAATGAAAGAAGCTTCAGTGCTTTTTTTCATGAAATGTTGGTTCGAAAATTATCTCCAGAGTTATTTCGCTTTTTATGTCCGATAACAGATTTTTTTTCGTAGTTTAGTCGACATGAAGCCAACAATCTTCAACTAAATGGACTGGAAATTTTGATATAAATTCACTTAATGAAGCTTCAGAGCTACTTTCCAGGAAATTTTAATTGATCATTCATTTGTAGAGTTATTTCATTTTTCATTTCCAAAATACGATTTTTTAGAAGCTGGGTCGACCTGGAACCTACAATATTCAACTGACTAGTCTCAAAATTTTATTATACATTGACTGAGTGAAGATACAGTACTGTTTTCTGGGAAATTTTGATTTATTAACTGTTTCTAGACTAATTTCACTCTTTATGTCAAAAATGGTATTTTTAAGTAGTTTAATTGACCTTAAGTCTGCACTATTTTACTGATTGATGTACAAATTTTGGGATGAATTGACTAGATGAAGTTTCAGTTGCTACCACTCAAGAAATTTTGATTCATTCATTGTTTGTAAAGTTATTTTACTTTTTATATGCAAAACTTGATTTTTCAGCAATTTGGTCGACCTGGAGCCTATACTATTCAACTAGTTAGCACTTGAATTTAAATATAAATCAATTAGATGGAGATCCAGTCCTAAGTTCCAGGAAATTGGGATTCATTAATTATTCCCAGAGTTATTTGATTTTTTATGCCCAAAGCTCGATTTTCCATCAATTCAGTTGACCTGAAGTCTAGACTGTTCAACTAATTCGTCTAAATTTTTTTGTATAAATTGAACAGAAAATGCTTCAGTTGTTGTCACGTAGGAAATTTTGATTCATCAATTCTTTCTAGGGTTATCTTATTTTTGATTCCCGAAATACGATTTTTTAGCAGTTTAGTCGACCTGAAACCTACAATATTTAACTGCCTATTCTCAAAATTTGATTATAAATTCACTGAATGAAGCTTTAGTACCATTTTTGGGGAATTTTGATTTTTCAACTGCTTCTAGACTGATTTCACTTTTTATGTCAAAAATTCGATTTTTAGTAGTTTAGTCGACCTGAAGTCTGCACTATTTAACTGATTCGTGTAAAAATTTCAAAATGAATTGACTAGATGAAGGTTCAGTTGCTACAACTCAGGAAATTTTTATTCATTCATTGTTTGTAAAGTTATTTTACTTTTTATATGCAGAACTTGATTTTTTAACATGTTGGTCAACCTGGAGCCTATACTATGAAACTAGTTAGCACTTAAATTTAAATATAAATCAATTAGATAAAGATCCAGTCCTTATTTCCAGGAAATTGAGATTCATTATTTATTTCCACAGTTATTTCACTTTTCATGCCGGAGTTCTCGATTTTTCATCAATTTAGTCGTCCTGGAGCTTAAACTGTTCAACTGATTCGTCTAAAATTTTTTGTATAATTCGAACAGAAAAAGCTTAAGTTGTTGTTACTTAGGAAATTTAACTTCGTGAATTCTTTCTAGGGTTATTTAACCTTTTATATGCAAAATTCGATTTTTTTAGCATTTTGGTCGACTTGGAGCCTATACTATTTAACTAGTTAGTTCCAAAATCTCAATGTAAATTGATTAGATGAAGATCCAGTGCAAATTTCCAGAAAATTTTCATTATTATATTCTTTCCAGAGTTATTTTTTTTATACTTTTTATGCCCAACGTTCGATTTTTCATCAATTTTTTCGACCTAAAGTCCAGACTGTTCAACTGATTCGTCTAACATTTTTTGGCTAAATTGAACGGAAAAAGCTAAAATTGTTGTCACTTAGGAAATTTAGATTCATCAATTCTTTCTAGGGTTATTTCCCTTTTTATTCCCAAAATACGATTTTTTAGCAGTTTAGTCGACTGTTTAGCTGATTAGTGTAACATTTTTAGGACAAATTGACTAAATGAAGGTTCAGTAAAAATAATTCAGCCAAAAAGTGCAGCAGATGCCTGGTTTTTTCATTAATTTTATTCATCAATTCATAATTTCATACATTAATTTCAAAGAATTAAAAAAACTTTGATCCAGAATCAAAATTCACGTTTGTCGATGATAAATTTAATAATTCATAAAATCAGCCTCGTTTGAATGCAAATGACCAGTCACTAATGTCTGGGTCGGTAATGCCAGTTCGTTAATGCGAAAGGGAGAATCGAGAATAGCAGAGGCAGAAATCAGAGACGACTGCACTCCCTTCGAAGGCATCTCTATCGCATAGCATGTCGTAAATAACTGGGGGTTAGATATAAGCCGAGTACCTTCGCGTGCGCCGGACCTGACGAAAATAGCTTCGAGACACGTCAATAATTAATTAGCGAAATTTATCGAAACCCCTTGCCATTATCTTGTTCGATACGCTTATGAAACGATCTCGAAGTCAACCAAAAGATAGTGTCCACGGTTATATTTTTGTGCCCTTGTCCCTGAGGAATTACGACTTCCGCGTCCCTCAATTGCATGATTATCTCGGATAAGGGTCCGAAAAGGATTTGCAGAATTTTTTTTGCGAAATAAGCTGCCCTTTTTCAGTTTGAAAAATAGATTTTGACAAATTCAAAAAAAAACTCCATTTCGGACTCTGTTATCTGGTTCCTAAGTCATCAGTGATTTTTAGTACTGCTCGTACTAGCCGTGTAGATAACTTTTTTAGGAACATGTTTTCTTTTCCATTCTTTTATTTTTTCGAATTGAGACATTTAAGCGTGTGATGCCTAAATTTGAATGTTGGACCTTAAAGAAGAAATTCAATTTTGATTTATTCTGAATTTAATTTCCGGAAGATTTTATCAGACAATTTTACTGGCTGATAGGGATATGAGTAGTCTCGACAATTATATTATCCCAAGAGATTAAAATAATGTTCAGAATAAGTGCATCCACCTCATAAACATTACAAGATTTTTGTCCGATTACACTTGCTGATAACCCTCAATAAAATCGTGAATACTTAAAAAGACGAGCGTGATATAGACTCATTCAAATCAACACATAAAACCCGACCAAACGAGCATTTCGAGGATCTCAAACAGGATTCCTCTCTCCTCCCTCTTCCAGCACCATTAACGTCTCTAGGCACGTGGATGCACCTTACATTACAAAAATTCCACTTTATACTCATTTTTTCACGATTAAAAAAGCTGACAATTTTTCAGTTTTATTTTTCTACTTCAAAACAACTTCCTGGAGAGAAAGAAATTATTTGGTGTATCAGGAGTTGAAATGACTTCTGATTTTTGACAGATTTGAAATAAAATATTTTGGGGTCCCCAAGCCAACTCTTTCTAAAATTTCATTTCATTTAAATAATCCCGGCTGGACGATTTTTTTATTTGGATGAGCATTTAATGCACTCTTTTCACTCAAATGTATAACTCAGATTTTCGGCATATTTTTCAAAAAACTCTGGCATTAATTCTTGAAAAACCGGCTTGAAGGACCCCTAAATTCTTTTTTCTAATTTCGCTAAAACTCTGGCTGATTTGTTTAATTCAAAACGTATTTTTTGAAATTTTGGAGTGGAACAACAAATTTTGCGATGACTTTAATAAAATAAACATTTTTCTTCACAAAAATCGATTGGGGAAACCCCTAAATATTTTGTTCCATTCTGACAAAATTCAGATGTCTTTTTGATTCCAAATTTAGACTTAAGAAAAAAAAAGATTTTTATCGTACTCTTTTTACTCAAATGTATCACTCACATGTTTGGTATATTTTTAAAAAAACTCTAGCATCAATTTTTGAAAAACTGGCTTGAAGGACCCCTAAATACGTTTTTGAAATTCTGTTAAAACTCTCAGTGATTTATTGAATTAAAAACGTGTGTTTTGAAATATTGGAGTGGAAATACAAATTTTTCGATTACGCGGATAAAATAAACATTATTTTCACAAAAAACGGCTGGAGGAACCCCTAAATATTTTATTTAATTCTGCAACAAATCAGAGACAATTTGGACTTCAAATTTACACCGAAAAAAAAAATTATTTTCAGTGTACTATTTTTACTCCAATGTATCACCCAGATTTTTGGCATATTTTTCAAGAAACTCAGGCACTGATTTTCGAAAAACCGGCTTGAAAGACCCCTGAATTCGTTTTTAATATTCTGCTCAAACTCTGAGTGATTTATTTAATTCAAAACGTATGGTATTAAATATTGGAGTGAAAGTACAGATTTTGCGATGACTTGAATAAAATAAACATTTTTCTTCACAAAAATCGATTGGGGAAACCCCTAAATATTTTGTTCCATTCTGACAAAATTCAGATGTCTTGTTATCTCCAAATTTAGGCTTAAGAAAAAAAAAATATTTTTATTGTACTCTTTCTACCAGAAAACGTTTAAATAATTAAAAAAATGTCACATGTTTGGTGTATTTTTAAAAAAACTCTAGCATCAATTTTTGAAAAACTGGTTCGAAGGACCCCTAAATACATTTTTGAAATTCTGCTAAAACTCTCAGTGATTTATTTAATTGAAAACGCGTGTTTTGAAATATTGGAGTGGAAGTACAAATTTTGCAATTACTTAAATAAAATAAACATTTTTTTCACAAAAATCGACTAGAGGAACCCCTGAATATTTTATTTGATTCTGCAAAAAATCAGAGACGATTTTGACTCCAAATTTACACTAAAGAAAAAAAAAAGTTACTTTTAGTGTACTATTTTTACTCCAATGTATCACTCACATTTTTGGCATGTTTTTCAACTAACTCTGGCATTAATTTTTTTTTCAACCGGCTTGAAGGACCCCTGAATTCGTTTTCAAAATTCTTTTAAAACTGTAAGTGATTTATTTAATTCGAAACGTATGGTTTGAAATGTTGGAGTGAAAGTACAGATTTTGCGATGACTTGAATAAAATAAACATTTTTTCAACAAAAATTGACTGGGGGAACCCCTGAATATTTTTTTGAATTTTGCAAAAAAATCAGCGGTGATTTTGACTCCAAATTTAAAATGAAGAAAAACAAGTGATTTTTAGTGGAATATTTTTACTTCAATGCATCACTCACATTTCCGGCATATTTTTCAAAAAATGTTGGTATTAATTTTGTTTAAACCGGCTTGAAGGACCCCTGAATTTGTTTTTCAAATTCTGCTTAAACTCTAAGTGATTTATTCAATTCAAAACGTATGGTTCGAAATGTTGTATAGAATTTGCGATGACTTGATTAAAATAAACATTTTTTCACACAAAAACCGACTAGGGGAAACCCTAAATATTTTGTTTAACTTTGCAAAAAATCAGAAGGTATTTTGACTCTAAATTTACACTCAAGAAAAAAGTGATTTTTATTGCACTCTTTTTACTCAAATATATCACTCAGATTTTTGGCATATTTTTCAAAAAACTCAGGCATTGATTTTTAAAAAACCGGCTTGAAGGACCCCTGAATTCGTTTTTAATTTTCTGCTAAAACTTTAAGTGATTTATTTAATTCAAAGCGTATGTGTTGAAATGTTGGAGTGAAAGTACAAATTTTGCAATTAATTAAATAAAAAAATCGACTGGAGGATCCCTTAAATATTTTGTTTAATTCTGCCAAAAATGAAAGGTCATTTTGACTCCAAATTTACATTTGAGAAAAAAAGTGATTTTTTTGTGTCAGTTTATTGATGTACAATTTTAAAATTGTAATTTGCATTTGAAACATTTGAGAAGTAAATCATGTTCGCAAAGTTATGGGTATTTGAAATTTTAGAGGTGTTTTAAAGAAAAAAAAGAATTATTTTTTCAAACATCTGTAAATTTTCACGCATTTGATATATATATTAATTTTTTTCTAGTTCCTAGAGAGGATTATTGTCCTCTTTCAAAAGCCACCGGAAAATAACGAGAATGTTACAAATTGACTAAATGACAGAATTTTCTCTGAAAATATCAAAACTAGATTATCTTAAAGACCGCACTTTTTATTCGGTAAAATTTCTTTGCTTTATTAGTATGCGAATGATGAGGAATTTTATAAGTTTCTGAGGGCCATAAAATTTTTTAGGTCAAAAGAATTTTTTTCCAAAATTTGGATTTTTGCAATTTTTGTTTTCAAAATTGAGCCGAAAAGATGAAGTCGAATTAATCAAAATAATTATTGTCATTTTAAATTCAAACCGTGATTTTAAACAAATACATTGAACATCCAAACAAATTTTTCTATCAAATTTCGTTATTGTATTTTCATTGAATAAATATGATTAAAAAAGACTGTTTTGAAAACCTTAAATTCGAAAATTTTCTACTGACGCTAATTTTGCAGTATCCAATATTTCATCATTCGGAAATGTTATGTCAAATTTTTATTATTCGAGAATTTTTATACGTCCCTTGAAGTGTGCCCGAAACTAATCGTGCATGTATATTTTTGCTGGTAAAAAATAAAAAAATGTACGAATTAAAATAAACTGGTAATCCAGTTCCCTATATTCAAATATCGAAAATTCAATTTTTCTTTTTTCTTTTTTTATTCGTTCATTGGCCCCTTTCTCCCTGATCCTACATGGCTGGACATATCAAGCGGAGCGTCGCATCGAGGAGATAACGAAATTAGCCCGGTACTAATTTATTTCCTAATTCTCGCGCGAGCGGAGGTGTGAAACAGTCGTTCCGGGCCAGAGTATCTGCGCGATAACGGACGAGAGAGATGGAAAAGGGAGGATGAGAAAAAGCGAGATGGAGAATGGTTGAGAGAAACTGAACTGCTGAAGCCAGTGAGAGAGAGAGAGAGAGAACGAAAGAGAGAGAAAGAGAGAGAGAGGAGAGAGAGAGCGCGAAAGAGAGAGAAAGAGAGAGAGAAAGAGAGAGAGAGAGAGGAAGAGGGAAGAGAGGGAGAGAGAGAACAAGAGGAGAGAGCAGATAATGCGAGACCAGGAATGTACGCCTACGCCAGCAACGTGTTTTCCTACATTTGTGTAGGTCCCACGTGAGAAGGTGCTAGCGCATATGTGGAATGCACCATTGCATACTTTGCAGCATAGTTATGTATCGCAATCGAGGCTCTGCCGAGGCGTTGACACGAGCGTGATCCTTTCGTATTCACGGTCGATTCGTTATTTTACAAATCGCAATATATTTCTACCCACCTCTCTAATCGTTACACAAAAGATCATTATTAATATTCAGTATCTATATCTCACTGTTAGGCAAATAAATCAACTTAGCAGTGACAAATTATAATAATTATCGGTTCCTTAGTAGTATATTAATCTGGTGAGAAATCCAGGCTTTTTTAGCCCAGCGCGATGTTTGTGTGCTAACATAGGATGGAGCGTCCTATGTTAGCACATGGACGAAGCGGGAGCGTCAGGTGCTTTAGAAACATCGCACTCGACAAGAAAAGCCTATTCCCCTCACTACGAACCAATAATTATTATAAGGAGTCATTCATAAATTAGGTGAGAATATTTGACAAGGAAGTAGGGGCATTGGTCTAGTAAGAGAACCAGAAATTTTTGGTCGAGCCCGATCTATTTAGAAAGATTCGTGGGTCAAGGGCGCCAAAGGCATCCTTAGAGACCTAGACATGCTTGAACGCCTAGGCTCTCATCAATGTGCTAACATAGGATGAAGCTACCATCGGTCCTATGTTAGCACTTGGATGAAGCGGAAGCGTGAGGCTCTTCCAGATATGCACCGAAGGCATCCCAACCTGAAAATGTAACGATTATTAAATTTGTTTATTTTTCAATTAAAAATTCATTTTTTAACTGGAAATGTAACTATTCCATTTTTGGTTGACGATTTATCTTTTTCAGTTAACAATAATTCAACTGTTTGGTTGAAAATTCATCGTTTTGATTGAATCCAACTGATCTTAATTCAAATCTAAATTTGTTTTGATTCAAATTTACAAAAAATAAATAAATCCAAAGATGTTGAAATTTCAGTTGAAAAAATTATTTTTAACGAAGAAAAAACAAATTGTTTAAAACTCAAAATGTAACAATTCCATTTTTAGCTAAATAGTTATATTTTTTAGTAACAAATTCATGAATTTGGTTAAATATTCGACTTGTTGGGAACAAAATTTAACTTCTTGGTATAAAATTCATCTTTATGGTTGAAAATTCATTTCTCTGAATGAAAAAATGACTATTTTTTTCAACTTAGTTATTTTTTTGGTTTAAAATAATGATTTTAATTAAAGTTTTGACTATTTAATTTTTGGTTGAAAATTCATCTTTTCTAATCAAAAATGAAACAGCTTTTAATTGCAAATTCGTCTTTTTTCCAGAATGAATTTTCCTGGTTGAAAATTCAAGTACTATTTTGTTGAAGATTCGTTTTTTTCTTGCTTAAGATCAATTTTTTTGACTGAAAATTTAGGTACGCCATTTTTAGTTGAAAGTGTATCCTTAATAAGTTAAAAAGGCCATTTTTGGTAAAGCTTTCATCTTTTTTAATGAACAATGCAACTACTTTTCCTTGAAAATTCATCTTTTTAAGAAAATTCTAGTTGAAAATTTAACTATGCGGTTGAAAAATCAAGTAATTTGTTGAAAATTGATCTTTCAGCTAGAAATTCAATCTTTTTTTGTTAAAATGCAACTGTTCGATTCAAAATTGAACAATAAATTGAAGTAATTATTAAGTTTTGACTACTTTGTTAACAATTTATCTCAATGTCTTCAAATTCTATGGTTTTTTTGTAGTAAATTATTTTTTAACTGAAAATATAACTCTTCTATTTTTGGTTGAAAATTCACCTATTTTAGTTGGAAATGTTGTTAAAAATTCATTTTTTTCTGTTTAAATATCACGTATTACATTTTTCATTGAAAAATCAATTTTTTTGTAGAAAATTGTTCTTTTTGGTTGAAAATTAATATTATTGGATGAGAATTCAAATATTTGGTTAGAAATTGATTATTTGGCTTAAAATTTATCATTTTAGTTGAAAATTCACTATTTTTTTTAACTTCTTTTTTTTAAATTAAGATTGATTTTTTAATCAAAGATTAAGCTATTCAATATTTGGAAAAATTGACCTCTTTTAATTGAAATTTCAAAATATTTGGTTAAAAATTCATACATTTGATTAAAAAATCTTATATTTTGTTAGAAATTTGTCTTCTTTGGTATATAATTGAACTTCTTGGTCAAAAATTCATCTTTTTGTTTAAAAAATTAACTGTTTTTTCAAAAATTCATCTATTTTGTTGAGAATGCATTTTCCATGGTTGAATAAATTCAACTCTATTTGGTTTGAATATTCAACTTGAACTACTTCGCTATGAATTCATTTTCTTGTTTGTTAAAGATTCATCATTTTAGTTGGTTAAAAAATTTTGTTAAAAAATAAACTATTTTTCATAATTTTTTTTTAGATAAATTTTTCTCAGCTGAACCATCTGATTGCAAATTTATGTTTTCTGCTGAAAATTCAATATTGAAGATTCATAATTTTAGTTAAAAATCTGAATATTCCATTTTTGGTACAAAAATCATCTTTTTTACAAGAAAATTCATTTATTCTGTTAAAAAAGGCATACTAAAGATTAAAGTTTCATTATTCTAGTTGAAAATTCATTTCTTCGGTTTGAAACAGTTTGCATTTTTTTCAGCTCAAAATATAAATGTTTCATTTTTGGTGCAAAATGTATCTTTTTTAGTTGAAAAATCAACTATCTGGTCGATAATTTGTCTTTTTTGGTAAAAAATTAATCTTCATGGTTGAAAGTTCAACAATTTACTTCAATGTTCATGTATTTTGTTGAAAATAAAATTGAAGATTGTAGATTTATCATTGTAGTTGAAAAGTCTCCCCGTAGGCAGACAATTCCAATTTTTGTTTTCAAATATTCTACTGAAATTTCGTTTTTTTTTTGTTCGCTTAAAATAATTTTTTTTACGAAAATGTATATATTCAATTTTTGGTCGAAACCCTCTCTTTTTCAGTTGAAAGTTCAACTATCTTGTTGAAAATTCATGTCTTCTGTTGAAAATTCAATATTGAAGATTCATCATTTTAGTTGAAAATTCATGACTTTAGCTGAAAACTAAGCTATTTTCTAGAAAATTATTTTTTTCTATTCAATTTTTCTTAGGTGAAAATTTAAATATTCAATTTTTGTTAAAAAATTCATCTTTTTTGTCGGAAAAATTTATTTATTCTGTTGAGAATGTAATATTGAAGATTGAAGATTCATTATTTTAGTTGAAAATTCCTCTCTTGGGTTGCAAATTAAAAAAAAAATTTTATCTCAAAATATAAATGTTCCATTTTTATTTGAATAATTATATTTTTCAGTTGGAAATTCCACTATCTCGTTGATAATTTCCTCTCTTTTGGTAAAAAAATATCTTCTTGGTTGAAAATTCAACAGTTTGCTTAAGTCAATTTTCTATTTTTGGTAAAAATTTTATCTTTGTATTTTGGAAAAATTTATTTATTTTTTTGAAAATGTAATATTGAAGATTAAAAATTCATTATTTTAGTTGAAAATTCATCTCTTGGGTTGAAAATTTTTTCAATTTTTTTTCAATTCAAAATATAAATGTTTAATTTTTGTTTAAAAATGTATATTTTTTAGTTGAAAATACTATCTGATTGATGATTCGTCTTTTCTTATTGTTAGTAGAAAATTATTCTTCTTGGTTGAAAATTCAACAATTAGCTTAAACATTCATGTACTTTGTTGAAAATGAAATATTAAAGATTTCAGATTGAAGATTCATCATGTTAGTTGAAAATGCATGTCATGAGTTGTAAAGTAAACTATTTTTTGAGAAAATTAGTTTTTTCAAATTAATTTTTTTTATCTGTAAATGTCAATTTTCTATTTTCGGTAAAAAATGTATTTTTTCTGAAAAATGTATTCATTCTGTTAAAAATGTAATATTGAAGATTGAAGATTCATTATTTTAGTTGAAAATTCATCTCTTTGCTTGAAAAATTTTTAAATTTTTTGTCATCTGAAAATACAAACATTCAATTTTTTCACAAATTTATCTCCTTGTATGAAAATTCAACTGTTTAGTTATATATTAATGTACTTTGTTGAAAATGCAACATTAAAAAAATTCGATTTATCATTCACCCCTGTGGTTGGAAATTCAATTTTTTTTTCTTTCAAATATTTTGTTGAAATTTCTAATTTTTTTTATATATTTTTTTTCAAAATGACCCTTTCTGGTTGAAATGTCAACTATTTAGTTAAAAATTCATATATTTGTTTAAAAATTCGTCTTCCTTGGTACAAAATTGATCTTCTTGGTTAAAAATCGAATTTCTTCTGTAATTCCTTCTAAGTTATAATACCACTTGATTTTTTGTTGTCAGTAAAAATATTTCTCACATAAGATCTTCCAACTCTCTCCTATCCCTCTCATGAGAAACAATAAGATTTGACCCCCAAATCATCTTAGGTAATTTGTGGATGACCCCTTAATTAAAAAATGAAACTGCAAATCATTCTTGATGAGGAAATTAAACACCCCCTCGAAGTATCTTATAGAAGGTCTTTTGTCAAGGAAGCAAAATGCACTTAGTCATACAACTATTGAATTAACGCTCACTTTTCAAGATGCTGATAAGTCCCAGTATTTACATATTGTTTGTACAACTCATTCTCGTGTCAGCATATTTGATCTACGAAACTGATATGTCCGTATAAATTTAATTTAATTTTTTTTTTTTCAATATGCATCGATTACCAAATCGTTTCTCCAGCACTTATCATTGAAAATTATGAATTTCAAACAAGTGAAAAATTTACTCTATATAAAGGACGTTGAAGATTATCATTACTTTTATGAACTCTTCCCTAAATAAAAAAATCAGACTATTTTTTATTGAATGTTAATCGTTCGGTTGAATGTTCAACAATTTCGGTGAAAAGTTATCCTTTTTAGTTGAAAATTCAACTGTTTTGATGAAAAATTTATTTTTTCAACTTGACAAATCATATTTCCTGGTTGAAAATTTAATTATTCTGTTCAAAATTCGTTTTTTGCTTGAGAATTAAAATTTTCTAATTTAAAGTTTGAATATTTCATTTTTGGTTCAAAGGTTATCTTCTTTCACTTGAAAATTGAACTATTTTATTGAAAATTTGTCTTTTCGGTATAAAATTAACCTTTATAGTATTTCAACCAAAAGCGATTTCAATTTTTAATTAATAACTGTTGGAATCAACCAAAAAATCAATTCAGTTAAAAAAGAAAACAATTACATCCAGAATGTTGGACTTTAAAGCCAAAACGACGATTTTTCTACAAAACAGTATAATTTTCAATCAAAAAGATAAATTTACATAGTAAAAAAAACATTTAAAAACTGAAAAAATTATTTTTTCAACAAAATAACTTAATTTTCCACCACAGTGATGAATTTGCAACTCAAATTATGAATCTTTAATAAAAAATTAATTTTTAGTTTAATAATGCAACTTCCGTCCATGTAGTTGAATTTTCAACTCAAAAAGATAAACTTCCAAGAAAAAAAAGAAAAGTTAAATTTTCAGTTAAAAAAATTAATTTTCACCAAAAAAGGAATTTTCAACTAGAGAGATAAATCTTTAACAAAGTAATTCTACTCTCGGACAAGTAATTGAATTTTCAACTAAGTAGTTATAATTTGAATTGCATTTCATTTCATGTTTAAATTTAAACCAAATAGTTGAATTTTCACCCAAGAAGATTAATTTTGATTAAAAAACGAGTTTCCAAGCAAAATTATTTAAATTTTCAACTGAAACATTATTTTCAACCCAAAAAATACTCATTTTCAACCAAATAGTTAATTTTCTATCCAAATAAATGAATTTACAATAAAAAATAATAATTTTCTCCCAGGCAGATTAAAAATGAAACAGTTACGTTTTCAGTTGAAAAAATTTAATTAAACGAAAAAAAAGAATTTACAACAAAAATGTTACGTTATCAACCAACGAAATCAATTTGTGACTAAATTGATGAATCTTCAACCGACAAAATAAATCATAATTTTAGTTGAAAATTCATTTTTATTTTAGTTTGAAAATAATTCTGTCAACTGAAAATTTAACTATTCATTTAAAAATGTATGAGTCTGTTTGAAAATTCATTGTTTTATTTATTTCTGAATTAAATTTCTTTGTTCAATGATGAACCAATAAGTTGAAAATTTATTTTTTGGCTGAAGATTCATAATTTTGGTTGAAAATTAAATTGTTTTCATAAGCAATCGTCATTTTGGATTAAAAAATTCGTCATTTGGATTGTGAATTCATATTTTGGTGGGAAAATCATATTTTTTGGTTCAAAGTTGATAATACTACTTTATAAAAAATTCATAATTTCTTATTGAAGATTTAGTTTTGGTTGAGAGTTCAGAAATTTGTTCGAAAAATCAACCATTTTGTTTAAAATAAATTTTTTTGTTGATAATTCATATTTTGCTTTAAAAAATTCCACAATTTGTTTGAAATTTTTTTTCTTTCCTGACTGAAAAATCTTACTAGGTTGAAAATGACCCAATTGGTTTAAAAATTAATCTTTTTTGTTCGAAAATGCAACTGTTTGATTGAGAATTAATTTGTGTTTTTATGGAGAATCATTTATTCTGTCGAAAAATCGCATTTTTTTATTAAATTAAATTGTTAATTAATTCATCTCTTTGGTTGGAAATTTAAGAATTTTATTTAAAAGTTCTTGTTCTTGAGGTATAATTAATCTTTTTAAGATGAAAATTTCCCTCTACCACTTTTGACTGAAAAATGATCTTATTTAGAGGAAAATTCGTCTTTTTGGCTTCAAAATTCAACAATTAAAAAAAATTTCTTTCACGAATATTCTACTTGAACTACTCTGTCGAGAATTCATTTTTTTGTTGAAGATTCATAATTTTAGTTAAAAAATCATCTCTACGGAATCGTCATGGAAAATCATCCCTTGGTTTATTGAAAGAATGAACTATTTTTTACAAATTTTTTAAGAAAAATTTTTCTTAGCTGAAAGTGTAAATATTCCATTTTAGGCTGAAAATTTACATTTTTTAGTTAAAAACTCAAATATGTGGTTGCAAACTTATTTATTCTGCTGAAAATTCAATATTGAAGATTCATATTTTTAGTTGAAATTTAATGTCTTTGGTTGGAAAGTATTTTTTTTTGTTAGAAAAATAGTTTTTTTGAACTTCATTTTTCTTAGCTGAAAATCTCAATATTCCATTTTCGGTAAAAAATTCATCTTTTTTATTAGCAAGTAGACTTATTCTGTTGAAAATTTCATACTGACGATTGAAGATTAATTTTTTAGTAAAAAATTCATTTCTTTGGTTGAGAATTCTTCGAAATTTTTTTTCCGCTCAAAATATAGATATTCCATTCTTGGTTGAAAATGTAACATTTTTAGTTGAAAATTTAATTATCTGGTTCATAATTTGTCTTTTTTAATCAAAAATTAATCTGTTGGAATTTCGTTTTTTTTTTGCTTGTTTGAAATAAATTTTTTCTGACGAAAATGTAAATATTCGATTTTTGGTTAAAAATCTATCTTTTTTAGTTGAAAGTTCTACTATCTGGTTGAAAATTCAATATTGAAGATTCATCATTTCGGCTGAAAATTCATGTCTTTAGTTAAAAAGTAATCTATTTTCTGAAAAATTAATTTTTTTCAATTTAATTTTTCTTTGCTGAAAATTTAAATATTCCATTTTTGGTACAAAATTTATCTTTTTTTTTGGAAAACTTGATTTATTCTGTTGTGAATGTAATATTGAAGATTGAAGATTCATTATTTCAGTCGAAAATTCATCTCTTCGGTTCGAAATTTTTTTAATTTTTTCTATGCTTAAAATATAAATCTTCCATTTTTGGTAAAAAATTGATCTTTTTTTTTGGAAAACTTTATATATTCTGTTGTGAATGTAATATTGAAGATTGAAGATTCATTATTTCAGTCGAAAATTCATCTCTTCGGTTGAAAATTTGTTGAATTTTTTCTCAGCTCAAAATATGAATGTTCCATTTTTGTTTAAAAATTTATCTTTTTTAGTTGAAAATTCCACTATCTGGTTGATAATTCGTCTTTTTTGGTAAAAAAGTATCTTCTTGGTTGAAAATTCAACAATTTGCTTAAATATTCATATACTTTTATGAAAATGGAATATTGAGGATTGTAGATTGTAGATTCATAATTTTAGTTCAAAATTCATGGCATTCGTTGAAAAGTGAACTATTTTTTAGAGAACTAGTTTTTCTTACATTAATTTTCCTTATCTGTAAATGTCAATTTTCTATTTTTGGTGAAAAATTTATCTTTTTTCTGGAAACATTTATTCATTCTCTTGAAAATGTAATATTGAAGATTGAAGATTCATTATTTTGGTTGGAAATTCATCTCTTTGGTTGAAAATTCATCTCTTTGGTTGAAAATTGTTTGAATTTTTTTGTTAGCTCAAAATACAAATGTTAAATTTTTTCCAAAAATGTATCTTCTTGTATGAAAATTCAACTGATTAGTTAAATATTAATGCATTTTATTAAAAATTCAATATTGAAGATTGTTGATTGAAGATTCATCAATCTAGTTGAAAATTCCTCTCTCTCGCTGAAAATTCTTTTAAAGTTGATTCTTTCATCTGAAAATGTAAATATTCCATTTTTTGTTGAAAATGTAACAACATGCAGCATATGTAATTTCTTCATAAGCTGACTTTAAACCTTTCTTCTCACGTTCGATAAAAATGTCAAAATGTAAAAATGATGGCCTTTTTAATGTCTGATTTAATATCTTTTTGATAGTAGAATGGTCGAAATCACTACACCCACGGTTATACCACACACGATTAAATACTTTTACTCTAGGCGATAATTTTGGGATTCTAGTGGATTCCCATTGACTAATTTTCTTTTCGGTCTCCATTAAAATTCCTTGAAGGCTTAACTAAGGCCAGTTTAGATCGGTCGCCCTTCGAATTCAAGTTTATTGCTGTCTGGTTATACATGCATATACCTACTTACAAGGAGGGCCCACGATATTGGGCCTGACACGGAAACTCGCTCGTAAATTTCCGGGGAACAAATTTTCAGCATGTGTCGCGACGATGTCTCACTCAGGGGTTCTCACTATCTACTTCCAAAACACTAAATTAGACCAAAAAATTGGAAAAAAAATTCCATTTACTTCGATTAACGAATAAGAATAATAAAAATAAGTATAATCAGTAAAGTTTCTTTAGTCCGGGGGCAACCCTAGCTTGTAACACAACTTAAAAATAATTAGATATTTTGATACCATTATTATTTATTATTATTTAATAAAATTAGTGTTACAAATTTTTATTTTACTTGAAATTTTCCAACACATTATTTGTTAGTGCTACGAAGTTGCAAATTTTCTAACAGTGGGAGTCAAAACTAAAACAAATCCGTAGAAATAATTTTAGAAAATAAATAATTTCGGAAGTTGCATATTTGTTTCTCTTTTTGTTAAAAATTAATTCTTTCGAATAAAAATTAAACTATTCCAATAAAAGTTTTATTATTGAAGTTTAAAATTAATCTCTCTGGGTCAAAACCTAAAATTTGTTGGTTGAATGTCAATCCTTTTTGATTGAAAATTCATGTTCTTGGTTAAAGATTCATCATTTCAGCTGAAAATTCATCTGTTTTATTGTAAATTCAAGTAGTTTACTGAAAATTCACTTTTTGGAAAGAATTTTTTAAACTCAAAATTTAACTACTACAATTGAAGATTTATCATTTTAGTGGAAAATTCATCTCTTTGGATAGAAATCGTAACTTTTTGTTTGAAAACCTAACTTTTTTTGTTTAAAGTGAATTTCTTTCAGTTCAAAAGTCTGTCATATTTCTATTTAGGAATTTATCTTTTTTTGTTGAAAATATTACTATTTGGTTGAAATTTTAATTACTTTCAAAAAATTCAACAGTTTTGTTAAAAGGCCATTCTTTTTGGTTGAAAATTCAACTACTTAATTAAAAATGAACTTTTTGAAATTTATAAAAAAAAAATCCCCTATTTATTAGCAAAATCGCCATTCAGGTTCGGAAATTCAACAATTCAGTCAACATTCTTTTCTCTCTTGACAGAAGAATCCTTGTTGGTTGAAAATAATTTTTTGGTATGGAAAATCATCCCTTCTGGTAAAAATGTGATTTTTTGTTTCAAAATCAAACTGTTTGGTTGAGTCATGTATTACATATTCTATTGAGAATTTCTTTTTTTTTTTTGGTACAAAAATTAAATGCTTGGTTGAAATTTAAATTTCTTTGCTGAAAAGTAATTTTTAATTTTCTTTTTTTAATTTTAGTTGAAAAATTTTGCAGCAAATTTATCTTTTGTTGTTGAAAACTTTCAATTGAAAATTAATGGGTTTTGTTGAAAATTAATTTTTTTTGTTAAGGATTCGTCATTTCAGTTGAAAATTCATCTTCTTGGTTGAAACATCAGCTATTTTGTTGAAAATTACCTTTTTTGTAGAATTTTTTTATTAAATTAAAAATTCCACTCGTTCAGTTAGAGATTAAATTTTTTAGGATAAAATTCATTCATTTCAGGAGAAATTTCATCTCCTTAGTAAAAAATCCAACTACTTAGTTAAATTTTTTTTTAGATGAAAATTCATATATTTTGTCAAATAATTAAAATATTTTCGTTTAAAAATTCTTCATTTTAGTTGAAAATTCATCACTTTGTTGACAATTTAACTATTTTGTTGAAAAATTTTTTTTCTTGTAAAAAATTAATCATTTGATTAAAAACTTGAATACTTTACTTTTAGTTGAAGATTTATCTTTTTTAGTCGAAAACTCAATTATTACGTTGAAAATTAATGTATTTTGCTGAAAATTCTCTTTTTCCGGCAGAAAAATCATCTTCTTGGTAGAAAATTAAACTATTTGGTGAAAAATTCATGTATTTTGTCAAAAATTTGTCTTTTTTTAGTAGAAAATTAATCTTTTTGGTTGAAAATTAATATTCTTAATTAAAAATTCACATTGGTGGTCGAAAATCTAACTTTATGGTTAAAAATGAATTTTTTGGCTAAATATACATCATATCCGTTGAAAATTCTCTACTTTGTTTGAAAGAAAAAATATTTTTTTTCAAATTAGTTGTTTTGTTTTTTAATATTGATTTTTGAACTAAAAATTTGTTTATTACATTTTTCATTAAAAATTCAAATTTCAGTTTAAAGTTCAACTAACTGTTTGAAAGTTCATGTATATTGTCAAAAATTCACCTTTTTTGGCAGAAAATTAATCTTCCCAGTTGAAAAATAATATTTTTTATTAAAAATTTATCGCTGCGATTGAAAATTCAACTATTTGGTTAAAAATTTATTTTTGTCTCAAGATTGATTATTATAGTTAAAAATTCATTTCTTTGGTTGAAAATTTAAATTTATTATTGAAAATTCGTTGTTTTCTTGTTCAAAATTAAGTTTTTCAACTGAAAAGTGTGTGATTTTATTTTTAATTTAAAACTTACCGTATTCAGTCAAAAATGCAAATTCACTTGTTTTGAAATACGTCTTCTTTCAAGATAATTAATCTTCTTGATTGAAAATTCAATTATTCGGTTAAAAATCATGAATTTTTCGGAAATTTCTCTTTTCTTGGTGGACCATAATTGTTTGAATTAAAAATTAATATTTTTGTTTGAAAATTCAACTATTCAGTTAAAAATTTATTTTACGGCTGAAAATTCATAATTTTAGTTGAAAATTTAACAATTTCCTTGAAACTTATATTCTGTTTTGTTGAATATTGATTTTCGTAACTGGAAGTTGAACTTTTTACTTTTGGTGAAAATGTACTTTTTTGGTTGAGACCTCAACTACTTGGTTGAAAATTCAAGCATTTTATTGAAAATTCCTTTTTTCAGCAGAAAACTGATCTTTTTGATTAAAAATTCACGCTTTTTGTTGAAAATTAATCCACTTTGTTGAAGACAAAACCATTCGGTTGAAAATCGATCTATTTTGATCGAGGATTCAAATGTTTTGTTGATAATTCGACTTTCTCAGTTGAAAAATTATCTTCTTAGTTAAAAATTAATATTCTTGGTTCAAAATTCACCATTGTGATTAGAAATTTAACTAATTGATTAAAAATTAATTTTTTGGCCCTGGTTGACTTTAACTATTCCTGGTTTGAAAGTAAAATCTGTTTCGGTGAAAATATTAACATTACAGTTGTTCCCCTCTCGATCAGGACTGAAATAATATTTATAAAATCAGGAATGATTAAACCAAATTTGAAGTTCAGGATGGGAGAAATATTCCAATTAATGGGATGGAATTAAATTCAGTTAACTCAGAAATTATCCATAAATTAATAATGAAATGGAGAAGAACTGATTATTATTGCTGAGAACCTCTGGGTTTTGGGAGCGGCTGGCAATCAGGATTTCTTATGCGCAGTCACACATTTAAACAAAAACACTGGTTGAGATGGTACCGTAGTACTACTATCTCAATCCATACGCAAATGAGCTCCTCTCCTCTCTAAGAAAACGAACAAGCTGATCGTGTAAAGTGACAATGTCCCAGTGTCCCACACACACAAACAAAAAACTCACGCATACACACAGACACATATGGTCACAATGATCATGTCATGCGTACGATCGCTGGAGAGATGGAAGGCTCTTTGGGAGGACAAATCAAAGCCACTCAAAGAAATAACGAGTGCTCATTAAGAGTAATAACCCCCTCTTCAATTGTCCCGATTGTTTCAAGGGTGTCACACGGATCGCTCTCTAGCTGCAATACTACGCATTAGTTATACTCTTCCTTATTATATTTCACCCAGAGTAACAAGATCAGATCGAGCCCATCAAAAGTTGAGACACAT
>CAKNXH010000819.1:182742-205978 GCA_932178445.1 Andricus quercusramuli | reverse complement strand
TCCTTCCTTATTATATTTCTCCCAGAGTAACAAGATCAGATCAAGCCGATCAAGAGTTAAGACACATCAGAAGTTGAAATGCGTTAAGCTTAAGCTGATTCAATTAGGGACTGTTCTAAAACTACATCACGCTTCCCGGGGAAGTGTGAAAATCGAACCTTTATTTATTAAAATTAGTGTTTAGATTACTGTTTTTATGGGAGGGTCCACATAATTTACCTGTAAGATGACAATGATCTCTATGTCTAGCATCACCCATTTCTAAAAGTTTTTCGCAAGCGCCAAAGTCAGCTGTCAATTGTCTTAGTGTTTAGATTACAGTTTTTATAGGAGGGCTCACCTAATTTACCTGTAAGATGACAATGATCTCTATGTCTAGCATCACCCATTTCTAAAAGTTTTTCGCAAGCGCCAAAATCAATTGTCAATTGTATGAGTGTTTAGATTACAGTTTTTATAGGTGGGCCCACCTAATTTACCTGTAAGATGACAGTGATCTCTACTTCTAGTATCACCCACTTCAAAAGGGTTTTCGCATGCCCCAAAGTCAGCGAAAAATATATTAGTCGATATTTCAACCAAAAAAGATTTGAATCCAAACTAACCCATGTATTAATAAAACTTATTAATTTTCAAACTTACACAAAGTCAATCAATCAAGCGTGAAAAAAAAATCTACATTGAGGTGGTCCAAATATGTATTGATTTCTTTGATTGACTTTTTCTTGATTTTCATCCATATCGCACCCAAATTTGATAACATTCACAAAAAAATGAAACCATCCGAAAAAATCATAGAGGTTCCACAAGTCCCATGAAATACACCACGTATTTCCCATAAAAAATTAAGTTTTTGTAAATTCTATTCAGAAGCGTCAATATTAGGTGAATCGAATCAAAACTCAACATTTCTTCTCGCAATCAGCTGTAGAAGTGAATAATTACTTTCTAAATATCTTCCCCATTAGTCTGTTTTATAGGTTCCGAAACCCCCATTAGTGAAAAATTGTGTCTTGCGAGTTTTTAGCGCTCATTATGATTTTTTTGCGGTTTTTGAAGTAAAAATTGGTTTCAATATATAAAAAACTACTTTCTACTGATACTTGGATGTTTGCATGAATTGTTTTGATAATTTATTATTGTTTTTAGCAATTTCCTCTGAGAAAGTCGCGGTTTTTCCGAATTTGTCCACTTATTTTCAACTTTTCCGTTAGAACGAGAGAATAATCAATTCAATTCAACAGAAATAATTGGTTAAAAAATGTATTATTTATGATGATATTCTTTCAGAATAATGGTAAAAAGTTGCAGTTTTTTCTAAAATTTTCCACTTTTCTCCACTTTTTAATTAAAGAGCGGTAATGATAATCTCAAGTTATTAAACCTAATTGTTCGAATCAATCGTTTTAACAAAATTCCATTAAAAAATTTATCTCTCTACTTGAAATTTAACTATTTTTCTGAAAAATTAGTTTCTTTAAGTTAAGAATTCATTTTCTTCTCTGAATCTTTTTGGTTTAAAATTCATCTTTCTTAGTGAATAATGAAACTTCTTGGTTAAAAGTGAATCTTTTTTTAAATTAGGCTCTCTTGGTAGATGATTCAACTACTTTGTTAAAAAAATTATTTCCTACTGCATTCCACTATTTTTCATTTAGAATTGAAATTTTTGTTTGTTGACATATTATTAATTATTAAATGCTTCAATGAAAATTTATGCCAAAAGATTCAACTATTTGGTGGAAATTCAATCTTTTTTTGTTGAAAATTCAACACTTTGTTTGAGGAATAAACTAATTCGTTCAAAATACGTATTTTTAGTTGAATTAAACTGATGGAAAATTCGCTGTTTGAAAATGATCTTTATTGCTTGCAGATTCAACTGTTTTAATGAACATTTTTTTTCGTTTGTTTGAAAATTACTTTTTTCAACTGAAAATTCAACTATTTCATTTCTGGTTGAAACTTTATCTTTTGCAGAAATGTTATCGTTTTTCATTAAAAATGCAAACGTTTGCTTGAAAATTGATTTGTTTTCAGTTAAAGATTGAACCGGTTTTCATTGATAATAAAAATATTTTTCGGTGCAAATATTGACTGTTCATTATATGCAATGTTTTTGATTTCAAATTAAAATCTTTTTTGGTTGAAATATCGACTATTATATTTTCCGTTGACTTTGGTGCTTGTGAAAAACCTTTTGAAGTAGGTGATACTAGGCCTAGAGATCATTGTCATCTTACAGGTAAATTAGGTGGGCCCTTCCATCAGAACTGTAATCTAAACACTAATTTTTATAAATTAAGATTTGAGCTCTGAGGGGGGGGGGGGGGCGGGTCAAGCTTTCTGTGATCATATGTGAGGAAGGAGAGAAGGGGTGGAAAAATAGTATGACGTCATTATCGAACGGGCATTAGTAAAAAGTCTTACCAACAGCTACAAAACTAATTATATAATTAATGTACAAAGGAAGTCTCATCATTACACGGGAAGGCGATTTGTTAGGATTAATTTAGAGGCTTCAGAGAGTCAATTAATCTCTTCAGGAAGTGCGTTCATTACATTGTATAATTCTCAAAGCCAATTGGTCATTTTTCGTGATGTTTCAACAAATAAAAATATCCACTTCTTATATTACCCCTACCACAATCTTCATATTTTTTCAAACTTGATGCCACTATTGACATTATTTTTAATCTCTGAAGCAAGTCCGAGCCCTGGATTTATCTTTTCATTTTGGGATACACATTATAGGGCTCGAGAGTTTGACTGGTGTATGCCTTTGAATTTAATTAATATTAATTCGAGAGGATAGCAGAGAGAATATTGCCATGCGATCAGAGCGAGAGAGAGAGAGAGAGAAAGAGAGAGAATCAAGTAACATCCTCTCTTCTTAACCCTCCTCCGTCACCGGATAATTACAGGAGAGCGTCCAGCGAATGAGCAGGGGTATCATTAACACTTCCTGCCTCGTAACGACTCTCATCTGGTACACGACAATACCCACGCGCGTCACTGCGTAAACCTGTCAACCCATCTAATCGACTTGGAAAACAATTTTGTATAGTCTTTGACCTTCTTCCTTCCTTCCTTTCAAGAAATGCAATGACCTTCCTATTTATCTTTATTCTCATAACCTTCTTTTTAGGAATCTTCATTAAAGGAATCTGGTCTTGACTAAACTTGACCAGACCCAGAAAAGAAATACTCTTTTGGCTCTATTTTAATCAATAGGCCCTATTTTGAGGCTGATCAACTTCTCTGTCCTTGTTTTGAAGATCTGAAAACTACAGTCTTCTAATTCAAAGCCAGACTTTGATATTAAAATACCTCTCTCATCCTAATTTTAATCTTTAAACAGTCTTCCAATTCAGTTCACTAGTTTGCATCTTTAGGTCCTTCAGTCTACTAATCCAAAATCCTACATTGACACTGCTTCCCTTTGTCCTCATTTTAAATCCTTAGAATCCTTTGAAAGATGTTGAATATTTCAAGATGTGGTACAGAATTTCAAAAGATTTCTAGGAATTTGACAAGATTTAAGGGACTTCAAGGAATGTACTGTGTTTAAAAAGATTCAGAGGAATATCAAAAGATTGCGGAGAATTTTGTAGGATTAATTATAATAGAACTTTTTCATCAGAGACCTTTCTAAAAGAGGTTTCACCAAAGAACCGGAAGTCTTTTAATCAAAGGCGGAAATACCGTAGCCCATCTTCCATCATCGGTTCTTGCTAATGTGATTCGTGAAGGTGGTTTCAATCGAGCCTCATCCTTCCCGAGTTAAATCACTTTCCGACTTTAATTGAATTTCTTAATAAGATTTTTTCAAGTTACGCTGCAGTATTTCGCGAAATTCCGCGACGAGAAATTATACCGTCAATGCACATTGCCTCCGGACATACTAATAACTACCAATTTACCTGTCTCGCGGCAAAACAGGTTCCACATAAATTTCCCTCCGGTTATATGCTCGGACATTATTATGACAACGAAGTCGGTACAAATCAATTACAATGGTCTAAACGGACAGGTTGTCTATTCCGAATTGTGAGTCTTATCGAGAGTTTTTCGACATGAGATTAGAGGAAATATCATCAAAGACTCAGGACTGATTCAGCGTAAATGCTTGGAAATTAGCTGTTATCCGCAAATTTGTATTTGAACAAAAAAAACATAAATAATGAATATAAATAATAAAAAAATTACTTTTGAAAATTGATAACTCGACTTTGGGCAGGCTTTATTTGTTATTCATTGTGATATTGGTGTTTTTAATACTGAAAGGGGGCGTTAATGTAACTGTTTAACTTTCGGTTACGCTACAAGTTTTCTGAAATTCGCGTTAGTTGTTTTCTTGTACTGTTGGACAACCTTTTAAAAAAACTAAAAAACGTATTTTTTCTTCCGAAAGCGTTTTTCATCTTCTAATTTCATCTGTTTTTCAACCAGAAAGACGAATTTTTATGAAGAGAATTCATTGTTAAACGGCGAAAGATTTCACAGTCAATAGAGAAGAAAAATATTTTTAAAAAATGTTTCTAAAAAAAAGGTAGAATTTTCTACTCGAACATATACATTTTTAATAAAAAATGTTCCTTTTCACCCAAATAGATGAATTTCCTACCCTGGAAAAAAAATTTCAAACAAAAACAGTTGATTTTCCATACGATATGGATTGATTACAAAAAATGGTTTAATTTATAACCAAAGAAGTCCATTTTTAACCAAGAAGATTATTTTTTACGAAAAAGGATAAATTGAAAAAAATACGGAAATTTTAAACTGAATACTCGAATTTTCAAATAAAACAGATGAGTTATCAACAAAAAATGAAATGGTTCAATTTTCAGTTTTAAAAATATTAATTTTTAAACAAAAAATAAGAATTTTTCCCAAAATAGTTAAATTTTCAACCAAAGAAGAGAATCTTCAACTTAAATCCTAAATCTTCAACCAAAAAATGAATTTTCGAACAAAACAAAAATTTTTATAAAAAAAACAATTTTCGATAAAAAAAAAAACAATTTTCTGTAAAAAAATAATTTTTGATAAAAAAGTAATTTTGGATAAAGAATGAATTTTGGATGAAAATTAATTTTTGATGAACATGTATTTTTGATAAGAAATTAATTTTTGTTAAAAAATGTATTTTTGTTAAAAAAATAATTTTCTGATATAAAATAAATTTTTGATAAAAAATGGATTTTGGATTGAAAAAAGGAATTTTGATAAAAAAAAGGATTTTCGATGAAACAAGAATTTTTTGATAAGAAAAGAATTTTCGATAAAAAAAAAATTCTTGATGAAAATTAATTTTTGAAAAAATGAATTTTTGAAAAAATGAATTTTTGTTAAAAATTGAATTATTGTTATAAATTGAATTTTTGTTAAAAATTGAAGTTTTGTTAAAAATTGAATTTTTGTTAAAAATTGAATTTTTGTTAAAAAAATTGAAGTTTTGTTAAAAATTGAATTTTTGTTAAAAATTGAATTTTTGTTAAAAATTGAATTCTTCTTAAAAAAATGAATTTTGTTAAAAAAATGAATTTTGGATAGAAAATGAATTTTTGATAAAACACAAATTTTTGGTGAAAAAATGAATTTTTGATAAAATACTTAAATTTTCATCCGAAACAGATAAATTCTCAACCTAATTATGAATCTTCATTTAAAAAAATGAATTGTTACTAAAGTTTTTAAACTTCCAAGCATGCATTTGAATTTTAAACCCAAAGAGACGAATTTCTATCTAAACATTCAAATTTGCAACCAAAACGGTGATATTTTTGAGAAAATTGTTAAATTTTTTTCAACAAAATGAAGACTTTTTCAACAAAATAATATGAACCAAAAGATTAACTATGAACATTGAAAGAAAGTTTGTCATTTTGGGTTAAAAGTTCAACTACTTGGTGAAAAGTTGAACTAATTTGTTAGATAATAATTAATTTGTTCGGTTGAAGATTCATCTATTTAGTTGAAAATTTTTCTCTCTGTGTAAATTTGAACTATTTTGTCGAAAATTCACATTTTCTTTGGTCGAAAATTAATGTTTTCAAATTAAAATTTATGTGTTTCGTTAAAAATACTTATTTTTGGTAGAAAATTTTTATTTTTCTTTGCGTAAAATTATTTTTTTTTAAATTAAACAATTCGGTTAAAAATTAATCCAATTTGTGAAGAATGCTATACAAAATTGTAGGGTACTTTAGATAGTGAAGGTGGGATTTGAAATTTTAGCAAAGCAACGTATCTAATTTGTGGTTGACCCCTCAGAGGAAATATAATTAAAGACTCAGGCCTGAGTCAACGTGGATGGTTCGTTAATTATGCGAAGGAAAGAAAAAAAAATTATGTTTGGTGGACATCCGGTCCAGGCTAGAAGCGTGAATGCGAACAAATTCCTACACAAGTAATTTGATAAGCCTTTGATTCTGAGAGAGAGTCGCAATTTAATGTCTTTTAGTACCCACTAGCTTGATTAAAATCTTCCGGTCTTGAGCTCATCTACGTCTATTAATAAGACACCTAAAAACCAGTTGGTCCATCGAAACGGGCGTGTTTTTTATTTATCATCTAATTCGTGATATTTGTCTTCTCCCTAGCACCTCAGATGGGCATTAATCCTCTCTTCATTTGAAAAAACTACAATCAGAAAAAAATTTTGTTGATTGAAGAAACTGTTTTCTTGGATATAGAAGAAAATTCGATTGAATCAAACAAATTCTGGCTGATCCAACAAAATATTTGATTGACTCAAGTACATTTTTTGTTGAGTCAACCAAATACTTCAACTACGAGAAGATTTGTCCAAAAAACCTAATCCACTCCTCCTGATAGTATAAACAATTCTCTGTGTATACCTTACCTCAAATATCTGTGAATACCTTACCGAATTTTTAAAATAAAAACAATTCTCTAATGACCCAAAACTCTGTATACCACATTCTCTTAAAACCTACTCTTTTTGTTTGCTTTCAGTAGCGGCTTCAGGTTTGAACAGCAGCATCACCAGTGAGGTAATGTCTCTGCAAGTGGAAGGTGGAACCCAGGTTCAAGTTCCACGATCCTTGATGCAAGCTTTCCTCCAGCAGGATCCAAACCACCCTGGACTGGAGACAGTTCGCCTACCAACACCTGGAGCTGTTGGCCAATTGCCTCCTCACTGCCGCGAAATCGAAACCGAAATCTGCTTAGTATGTCGCAGATGTGGAAGAGCTTATCCCCAGGAAACAACCTTACTTGCTCATCAGCGTTCCTGCTACCTGGGGAACCAACAACGTCGCAGCGCTTTGCGTCTTGTTCAGAGTCGCTTCTCCTGTTCCCTCTGCGATAGTAGCACCTCCACCAGAACTTATGGAAGCCTCACTGAGATTAGACGTCACTTGGAGACTATCCAACATCGGACTCTTGAGGCTAATCAAGTCGTCAAGAATAAATTGGAGAACAAGCAATTGGAGAACAAGCAACAGGAGAAGAAGCAACTGGAGAATAATCCTGACTCTGAGATTCAATCTGGTGAGGAGGCAAATCCACTGATAGACGAGATGGAGGATGTGGTCAACCAGATTACTCTTCTAGCTGCTAGAGCTGCTGCTGAAAGCACTACTGGTCATCAAACCAACGGAAACCAGGACAACAACAATGGCCCCGAGAAGAGACAAAAACATCTCCAGTTTTCCGCTCTTGCTGGGGCCAAATTTTAGACCTACTGGATTAACACTGATTCGTCTAAATTGATTCTACTGAATCAGTCATCACTTTCGATACTGGTGGTTTCCTATCAAAAACCACTTCGGCATTCAACGAGAGAGAAGAAGATCTCGACTCTGTTCGTCCCGGTGGCTCAAAAGACTGTCGACCCTCGAGAGTCCCGCCGAAGGACCAATCACAAGGTGATTAAGACAAGGACATAAAAGGTGATCCTCGTTATCAGTGCACCGCCCCTTGGCTCTTATTTTTGTAACCATGTTTCGAGCATTTGACCGGCTCACTAAAGTTCCTCTAATTATTTAAAAAAAAAACTATTAACATTTCGGGAAAGTTCGGGAAAGGCGGGATCGAAGAAGAGAACAGCTGATCGAAGAAGAGAACAGCTGGTCGTGAAGTTCAAGAGCGACCGGAAGAAACGAAGACGTCGAGGCGGTCTGACAAAACGTTCCTATGTAAAGTAATAATAAAAAGTAAAAGTTACTAAAAGCAAACGTTACGGCATCGTAGGGTAGAAGAACGGCGCTACGAGGCCACGAGTACGTACGTATCTCTCACTCTCTTTCTCCTGATCTTTTTACCATGCTCTCATTTTACTCTATTTTGCCTCTCATCCTTCTGGCAACCATGAGTGTTTGTGTCTCATCCTCCTGTCAACAATGAGTGTGTGTCTCATCCTTCTGGCAACTTTTGTGTGTGTGTGTGTGGGTGTGTTCGAGAGTAGGGAATTTTGCTGATAGGCCCTAGATGCTTTTCAATTCCTTCAAAAGGATTTTTTCGATCCTTGAGTGACTTTTCGAAGTGGGCAAGGGTGGAGATCCTCTCAGCTGGGAGGGGTTCTCCCACCAGCGATTTTCGAAATCGCGGAATTAAAAAAAACCCAGCAACATGGTTCCTATATTTAATAATAAAAGTACGTTTAAAACGAAGAAATGATTAATAATAGTTATGAATAAAACTAGCTCTAGAGGTAGAGTCAAGTATCGGTAACTAATTTTAACGACTCGGAAGGTGGCAATTTTTTCTGCTCGAAAGAAAATGAATGAATGGAGAGGAGGGATGCTCGTATGTACACTAAAATCGTGGTCGCGTTGCTGCTACCGAAAAATGAGTTTAAGAGGACTTGAAACGACAAAAATCACTATTAGCTCATAAGTTACGATAAAGTTACAATTAATTGTAGAAATAACGAAGGAAGAGATGCATTTGTAGACGCCTAGGTATATATATAATATATATTATATATATAAATAAATGAATTAAATTAATTAATTGATAAATGAACAAAAAATATATATATATTTAAGTAGATAAATATATATATATAAATATAAATATATGAAGATGTTGTAACGTACTAGAATCCTCGCGGAACGTATACGCGTACGTACGCGCGTGCGTAAAAAAAAACTCGCGGAAGAAGCCGGAAGTGCCACCGGAAGTGCGACGACAGAGCCATCGTTTTTTCAGGATTATTAATAATTAATAATTAATTATTAATCGACTCGGTCGTCGCGCAAGCACGAATCACTAGGGTAAAAAAGTAACTCGGGCGAAACTGATAAAAGAGATAAGGGCTGAAAAGGGGTTGGAATGAGGTACGGTGGAACTACTAAATTTAAGAAGGGGGTACGCTTACTCGAATCGGGGGTAAGTTAAAAAAGGGGGGATTTAACGAAACGTAATAAATATTCCTAAGCTAAGCAACTCGAGGTTCCTGTCACAAAAAATGCTTTTCTATGTAATGTTGGTGACGACTATTATTACTATTACATTTGAATTATTGATTATTATTATTAATATTATTATCATTGTGATTAAATATTACGATATTGTATTCAATACGTGCATGTGGTCACATGTAATTATTATCGGATCGCGTACATTTTTATGCCTTCGCTAACGAGAGACTTGCGCACAGAAAATTCGCTACATTTTTCCAAAAGAGGGGAAAAATGTAAAAACGGATACGAGTGAACATGACGAATTTCATCGTCCGGTGGCTGTCGAGAACTTTTTTTCGTGTCTAAAATCCTGTCGAGTGGATTTTTTTCTAATTATCGGCACGATATCCTCACCGATCGGTTAATCGATTATCCAATCATTCTCATATCGCGATCGTTCAGGCAAACGAGAAATCGGCTACACGTGCCACATGCCAAGCATCGCACAGTGGTTCAAGCCAGGAATTTACTGTGTAAATTTGTAATTAATTTGTAATTGATTAATTAATTAATTCAGGAATTCCCTGTTCGAAACTGCCTGGAGTCCTTAATTCTAAACGGATTTTGAAGGTGTTATTTTTTATTCTTAGCATGAATTTTTTAGGAAAGGTTAGAGGGACGATTTTTCTATTTTTTTTGTATTCAACAATCTATAAACAAATAGGGCGGGAAAATTGACCACTTCAAAAATATGGTTTTTTCGTCTTTGAAAAAATACGATAAATAAATTAACTGTTTGGCATGATTAATAAACACAAACTTTAGCAATACACAAATTATACTAAAAATTTAATTCAATTGTTATAAACAATTTGTTGAGAAAATTTGCAATTTCTCAATCTGGTTTTCTTTGGATCGAATATTGCCTTCCGGAAAAATTTATTGGTTTTAATTTTCTTTTCCGGCATATTTTAACATATTAAAATTTTTTCATCCGGTATGTTCCTCCAGAATAAAATTTCCTCTTCTGACATATTTGTCAGATTTTAATTTTCTCCTCCAGGATATTTTATCCTCAGCGTGATTGAATTTTCAAGAATTATTAAGAATTCCAAAGAATTTAAGGTGAACGCCAAAAAAAAAAGTCAGAGGCAAAATAAGCCAGAAGAGAAAATTAAAATCTAGCGGAAAATTCCGGTAGAGAATACCTAACAATTTTCTTATTTTTCCTAAACAGTATTGCTATTATTATAAAAATGCTTTTATGGTAAAAGACATTGAAAAAAAAACAATTTTTGTCTTTCATAAAATATTTTATAATCAAAATGCAAATATGTCAACAATAAAAATTGAGACTGTTGTCAACAACTTTATAAAAAATATTGAACCTTGGCATTTTAAACTAATTTCAAACGATTTTCTAAAATTACTGTCAAAAGATGTTATAACCGAAATTGTTAATTAATTGTTATTGACCAAATTTTGTAATTAACCTAATTTAGGAACCCGAATTTTCAAAATTCCAAATTCCCGAAATTAGTAAGTTAACTTTTTTTAACTTTACTTAACTTTTACATTCATAATATTTTAATTTTCTTAATAAAACATTTGGGTAGTTCTGTTTTTTTTGTGATTTGAAACTTCGGATATTTTTTATTTATTACATATTTGTTATTTTTTAACATTTTGAATTTTTCCGGAAAATTATGCCCCCAATTAACAATTATAGAGAAAAATTCTTCTATTACGGAATAGTGTTGGTATAAAGTCACAAAAAAGCCAATAATTAAAATTGTGATTATTATAAAGAAATTTACAAAGAAATATCCAACTTTAACATTTTAATGTAATTTTAAACGGTTTTTTATATAATTTTCTGAAACCTTATTAATATAATATTTTGACAAGTGAATTATTAGATAACTATTGTTATTATTAATTACAGATTATGTAAAATATTACCTATTTCTTTGGTTTTTTGAAGCCGTTTCTTTAAAATAATTAGTTTAATTTAATCAAAAATAACTTCGAAATGTGGAAAATTATTTATATATTGATGAAAATTTTTCATTTGATCAAAAAACATTTGTTTGAAACAAAAGAAATTCCTTTGACGAGACCCAATGAATATTTTTGTTTGAACCAAAGAATCATTTTCTACGTGACTTATTTTTTTTTTAAATTGTACTATTAAAAAATTTTTTAAATTTCTGATTAAATATTATTTAATTCTTCGAGAGAATTAGGATGGGCAAATGTTAATAAACTTTTTAGTAAAAGACCAAAATTTTATTTGTTTGCAATAACTTCCACTAGACAATAAATTCTAGAATAATAGTAACAAAGTTTAGATAAAATAAGAGAAAATCTGATTAGAAAAAATTACCAAACAGCAAATTCTTTTAAAAAATTGATTATAAGTTTTGTTATGACAACTTTTTGTTTCCGGATATTTTTTATTAGTAAATACCACTCTAATTATGAATTACAATAACAGTAGAACAGAAAATTGAAAAAAAAATTATTTGTTATTTTGAGAGAATGTCTAAGATGAAGATTTGTTTATAAAATTTTCAATGAAAGACCAAACTTGTTTATTGTTCGCAATAACTTTACTAGAAAATTTATTTAAGAATAATAGCAACAAATTTGAGTAAAAAATACCTAATTTAGAAGAATCACGAAATTGCACACTTGCTCAAGAAATTAATTATGAATAATGTTCTAACAATTTTTATTTCCTGACAATTTCTGGTTACGCAATACCATTCTAATAATAAATAACAATAATAGCAGTACAGAACAATTTTGGTAAAAAATTCAATCAACTGGAGCATTTATGAAAATAAATCGATAATAACAACTAAATAAAATTTCAATAAAAACTTTTGTATTGTTGAAGTCTGTGTTTATTAATTCTGATCAACAGTTGCTTTATTTAGGTGATTTTTTTCGGGATAAAAAATCATATTTTTGAAATCGTACATTTTCCCGATGTATTTGTTTATATAGTGTCCAACACAGAATAAAATTAAAATCATCTCTTTTACGTTTTTCAAGAAATTAATGCTGAGAATTCAAAGAAAATTTAAAATCCGATCAGAATGAAAGCCTCTAGACAATTTTGATCAATAAAATCCTGAATTGATTAACTAAATAAAAAATAATTACAAAATAATTAAAAATTAATTATAAATTCGTATAATGAATTTCTGATTCGAATAACTGTGCATCGGGCGACAGTAGGTAAATCAAGTTAGCGCGCGCCAAGTTTTTAAAGACTGCAAAAATCAAAGCTGACTGCCTAAGGCTGAAGCAAATCGATGAGGGGTTTTTGAAAAAAAAAAAGAAGTCGCAAAAAATGAATTGAAGAAAAAAATGAGAATATAAAGAAGGACAAGTGAAGGTAGAATGAAAAATTAAAGAAAGAGGGAAACACGAAGAGGGATAAAAAGTGGGGAAGAAATAAAAAAGGGAAACGAGGCAACGACAATCTCGCACCGCACACGCGCGTTGGAGAGATCGAGTTCTTTCTTTTTTATTCACAATGGCGCCTACGCCCTTCAATGTGATTGATATCGGACCGTTATTTTTTTAAAACGTCGCGGCGCCAAAACTTAAACTTTTTAAATGATAGAAATCGAAACTCCGCTCATCTCTTTCGATTCGACATTGACCCGGAAACCGCGCACTAATTTGAAAAAATATTTCAAATTTGAGAATAAATTTCGAATTTAGGAATAAATTCGTATTTAAATATAAATTAATATTTAAATGTTCAGTTGCAACTGTAAATAACACGCTACAGTCAGAGGGTTGAAGGATCAATGGAGGAACGAAAGAGTCGAACGGAAGTGTCTATATATAAATATTGTATTAAGTCATTTTTACGTACGTACGCGTGTACGCAAAAAAAGGAAGTGAATTTTTTGCGTTTTAAGTTAGAGAAAGGACATTGCGTGATAGAGTAACCGAACCTCGCTACTAGCTGTTCCTAAATCAACAATGAATGAGTGATAGAGTGTGTGTGTGATAAAAAAATAAGGAATGATTAAAAAATTATTATTGCGTTTGGACTTGACTGCCACCCGCTATCACTCCGCTCATCGATATCGGCATTCGCCTTTTGAACATTTTTTCTTTTTTTTTTACCATCCTCATCGGAAGAAGTTTCTGAAATTAGTCTCCCTGATTTAAGAAGTAGGGAAATACATTTTTGAAAAAATCGAATTTTGTAGTTCTTATTTCTTAAATCAAAGAAGAAGTCAAAAACTTCTATCATGAGTGGTGGTAATTTTCCACTATCAGGAGCATCATACGAGTCTGTCAGTTTATTGAACTTGCGAGAAGATCGAAAATGCATTTTTCATGAGAATGCATTTTTTAGAGGGAGAAGCAATTTGTACGGTAGAATGGTGTATAAATAAAATCTGATTCCACCCTGTCGCGAAGACGAGAGATCCAAAGTGACAATATTTCAGAAAAAATTTCAGATTTATAATGAAAATCTTTTCTGGGTTAAAATATCAACTATTACATTTTCCTTGGGAAATCATCTTTTCTGGTTGAATCTTGGTTCGAACAAATTTTTTTATTTATTCACGGCCCCTTTAGACTGACTTGCAGAATAGAGAAATTAGAGAACACTCAGAAAAATATTTGTCTTCGATTAAAGAAACCGATTCTTTAATATAATTTTTTTTCATCAACCTAAAATAATTTCAAAACGAAAAAAAAGATTTAATTTAAAACAAAATCATATTAGAAGGAAGACCATTACTTTGAATCAGAAGAAGTTTCTTCAAAGAAAAAAACTTTCCTTCGACTGAGAATCAATGAATTTTTTTGCATTCAAAGAATATTTCTTCTGAGTGTGTTATAAAAATAAAATAGAACAATTTTACTTATCCAGGGAAGCCCGTTGACCGAAAAATGACAGTTAATTTATTTTTGAACATTTTTTTTTCATATTTTCAAAACTGTAAACATAAACTTCATTAAAAATTGAAACGTTGAAAATAGTAATTATTCCAAATTGTTTTATTTCAAATCGAATTTTTTTAATTCTTCTAAATTCATTGAGTTCGTGGGATTCTACAGATTCTTCTAAATTCCTTGAATTCTTCTGAGTTACTTCAATTCCCCTAAATTCTTTGAATTCTTGGAATTCCTTGAATTCCAAGAATTCCTTGAATTCTTCTGAATCCTTAAATTCTTGGAATTTCTTGAATTCTTGAAATTCATGAAATTTGCAGAATTCCTTGAAATTGTTGATATCTTCTAAATTCTTTGAATTAGTGGAATTCCTCAAATTCTTCTAAATACCTTGAATTTATGGAATTCATTGAATTCTTCTAAATTCTTGAAATTCCTTGAATGTTTCTAAATTCCTCAAATTCTTTCATATTCCTCGAATTCATGAAATTCCTTGAATTCTTGAAATTCCTAGAATTTTTGGAATTCCTCGAATTCTTCGGATTATTGGAATTCCCTGAATTCTCGGAATTCCTTGAATTCTTGAAATTCCTCAAATTCTTGAAATCCTTCAATTCCTCTAGATTTGTTTGATTCTGTCATCCAAATTATTAAAAATTTTGGAAATCCTTAAACTCATTCAAATTCCTTGAACTCATTTGAATTCCTTGAATCTTGAAATTCCTTGAATTCTTGAAATTTCTGGATTTCTTCTAAATTGCTCGAATTGTTGGAATTTCTCGGATTCTTGAAATTCCTTAAATTCTTGGAATTTCTTGAATTCTTGAAATTCCTTGAATTCTTGGAATTCCTTGAATCTCTGGAATTTCTGGAATTCTTGGAATTCCTTTAATTCCCGAAATTTCTGGAATTCTTGGAATTCCTTTAATTCCCGAAATTTCTGGAATTCTTGGAATTCCTTGAATTCCCGAAATTTCTGGAATTCTTGGAATTCCTCGAATTCCCGGAATTTCTGGAATTCTTGGAATTCCTTGGTTTCTTGAAATTCCTTAAATTTTTTCAATTCCTTATATTCTTGGAATTCCTTGAATTCCTGGAATTTCTTAAATTCCCAAAATTTCTTGAATTATTCTAAATTCCTCTAATTCTTGACATTCCTCGAATTCTTGGAATTCCTTAAATTCTTGAAATTCCCTACATTCTTGAAATTCCTCAAATTCTTGGAATTCCTTGAAATCCCGGAATTCCTTGAAATCCCGGAATTTCTTGAATTCTTGAAATTCCTTGAATTTCTTGAATTATTGAAATTCCTTGAATTCTTGAAATCCCTTGAATTCCTTTAATGCTTGGAATTGCTTGAATTCTTCTAAATTCCTTGAATTCTTTCTAATTTCTTCAAATATTGGAATAAAAAAAAAATCTACATTTCATAGGATAACATTATAAACTATTTAAAATTTTCAAAAAAAAAATCAAAATTTTTATTAATGATTCCGAATTCCTTGATTTTTCTATATTCTCTGAGATTATGGAATTCCTGAAATACTTCTAAATTATTGAGTTCGTGGAATTCCTCAAATTAGTATAAATTCTTTGAATTCTCAAAAATTACTTAAATTCTTAAAAATTTCTTGATTCCGTAGACTGAATCCAATTCCTTGAATTCTTTTAAATTTTTCGAATCAGGGATTTTGAGAATGAGCAATTCTGAAAATTTCAGCTTTCAAAACTTGAACTTTATATTTCAAATGCTAAAAATAATTTTCAATAATTAATAAGCTTTAGAAATGTCTGACACGAACGAACTTTTCTACTAGTAATCTCTCTTTTTTCCCAACATCAAGATTTTTTTCCAAATTCATAATGTTAAAAAAATAATAATAATGATAATTTGGATTAATTTTCAATTAATAATAGACTAAATATATTTCAATAATTGAATAATAATTATGTTGAATATTCAAACAGATTTAGGCATGTCTAGCACAAATTACCTTTTCTACTAGTAATCCCTCGTTTTTTTCCGTATCAAGAATTTTATTGAAGTTCATTAACTTTTAATTTTAATGACCGGGAAAAATGTTCACTAACTTTTTTCTCGTATTTTAGTGGCCATACTGTTATCTCAAAAATTAAGATAAGAGAAAGCTCTATACATGTCTGACTCGAACGAACTTTTCTACTAGTGATCTCTACATTTCTCAATATCAAGAATGTTGTCAAAATTCACAATAATTATTCATTTCATTGTTTTTAATTGATTCAAATGTAATTGTTATATGATGATACATTATTTATTTATAATTATTGATTATCTTTTTATCTTGTTAAATACTTGGAAAGTATAAAAAATGTCGGGAATGAGAAAACTTGAACGCTTTATTGACTAAGTGACTGTTTCGCAAAAAAAGTCTCCTAGTTCTAATTTCCCATTGGTGAGAATTTCCCACAAGACCATTAATAGAAAACCGCAAACGGTCTGACAGACTCGCATGATCGCTCGAAAAAGAAAGCTGCCGGCGATAAATCTTTTACTCAGCGAAAGTCGAATCTCAAGGAGCGGAGTGTCGCGCGGGTTTCGAGTGCCATTTTTATTGAAAAAAATAATTTAACGAAAGGGTGTAAAGGTTTTCCTTTTTCTATCGTTGAGTTTCAATGTGTTAGGCAACTATTTATTATTAACCCTATTGATTGATTCATTGCTATTATGTATTATTATTATTATTATTATGTATTATTATGTATTATTATTATTATTATTATGTATTATTATGATCGACGAGCTAGGTCGTGATCTTATTATCGATCATTATGAATTATTATTACGATCATTACGATTATCATTGCGATTATTATTATTATTATTATTGTCATTATGATCATTATTACTATTACATTTGCGTCGATTATTGTCGATTGAAAATTTGACAGACTACTCGATAAGGGATACTAAATGATAATGATAGTGATTAATTCTTGTGAGAGATTGCCATGTGTATATCTATGTGTACTCACTATGGGGTCCCATGCGGTCGCCCGAAACGCCGACCCATTACCCAAAAAAGTCGTTTTTTCGGTCCTGCGTTACAATTCTGCGCTCGAATTTTGATGCGTCTCACGGGTTTTTCTGTGCCTCCTACATCAATTTTTTAATTTCGCTTTGAGGCACGGAAGGACCAGCAAATCAACCAATCATACATGGATTTTTCTATAATTTGTTATACAAACATTCATGTATGAGCCATAAAGTGTGCAGAAAGAGACACATTCGTCCTTAGCATGCGAATTTTTATATAGAAAAAATATAATTCGATACCTCCATTTTGAAAGAATCTATTTTGGGGTGCGAAAAAGAACCATGCTGGCGTTGAACTATTTTTTTTGAGTTGGCCTTTTTTATGACACATAGACGGCAGACAGCAAAAAAGGTTTCGTAATTAATTTTTTCTGGGTTTGTATATTATTTTAAGTTAGCAGAAATTTAATTTAAGTTTTTATTCTAACTAGCAGGAATTAAAAGGGAATTAATTAATTAATTTGGGATTTTATATCCTAATAAAATATTTTAAGAGACATTCTGGAAATTTGAGTCCTTCTAAAGTCTTAAAATTAAATTCAAATTTTCATACTTTAAAATCGGAAAATTTTGAACGTATTTTTGAAATAGGTCTATCTTGAAGATTTTCAATCAAAAATCCTTCAATTCGTAATATATGTATTGACTGTGTAATTTGAAATAATGTAATTTTCAATGTTCTTTTTAGAATTCATCAATTTTTAAGATATAAAAAAATCTCTTCAATTTTGAAGATCTGCAATTCAATTCTCTACAATTTTGAATGAAAATTGAAAATTATTCCATTTTTGAGATGTATGCATAAAAATCCTAGAATTTTGTTAATTTTTAAGACCAAATGTGAATTCCACAATTTTTAATCAGCAAAATTATATAATTTTTAATCATAAAATTCAAAACTTTCATAAGTTTATTAATTGTAAATTATCATAATAAAAAATTCTTTAATTTTAAAGATTGACAAGTTAAGGTTCCACAATTCTGAAATAACAATTAAAAATGTATGACTTTTGAAAATATAGAATTGCAAATTGTACAATTCAATTTTGTTCAATAGTTCTGTTCCGCATAAAAAACTTCAATCTTTGAAGCTTTAGAAAATTGAAAGTCAAGTTTTCAATTCTAAATATTCCAAATGCAATATTTTTTTAATTTAAATTATCAGGATAACAGAATTTTTTATTTTCACACATAAAACTTTCATAATTTTGAATTGTACATTTTGAAAATTGAAAACTCTTCAATTTAAATGAATTTGAAAAAGTAACAATTAAGAACCCTTCAATTTTTTAAGGTGCAGAAATAAAAATTCTCAAAATTTTGATAATATTGAAAATCGGAAGTCGAATTTTTAATTCTAAATCTTCCAAATTGAAATAGTTTTAAATGTAAATAATCACAATTACAAAATATTTTATTGTTAAACTTTTAAATTGCATAATTTTTCATTCCACATTTTTTAAATTAAAAACTTTTCGTTTCTAAAGATTTCAAATTCAAAATTTTACAATTTTAAAGATTTATATCTGAAAATTTTACAATTTTAATGATTTGCATTTTTAAATTCTCAAATTTTTCTTATTTTCGTGAATATCTAGTTAAATTTCTAAAGATTTAAAATTGAAATTCATTCAATTTTAAGGATTCGAAATTGAAAGTTCTACAACTGATCAGAATTTTCAAAGTCGAAAGTCAAGATTTCAATTCTAAATCTATTAAATTTAAGAAATTTTAAATTTAAATGGTCAAGATTGCAAAATTAGCAATTGTGAAACATTAAAATTCAATTTTTATTGCTAAATCATCAAACTCACGTAATTTTGAATTTTCAACTTTGAAAATGAAAAATTCTTCAAATTTAAAGTTTACAATTCTAATTTATACAATTTTGAAAAGTTACAATTGAATATTCTATAATTTTCAATGTTTATAGTTTAAATTTATCTTACTTTTAACGTTTCTGTGGAATTGTTAGTTTAATTTAAATATTTAAAATTTTCAGTTATCCAATTTTGAAGAATTAAATTCAAATTCATTCAATTTTATAGATAAATTGACATCATTCGTGGATGAGGCTTTCAAAGAATTGAGATAATTTCAATTTCCAAAGCATTTAATTAATTTCAGAAGAATTCAAGAGAATTCAAAGAAGTCAAAAGAATTCAAAAGAATTAATGTGAATTCAAAATAATTGTAAATAATATACTAAACCAGAGATTATTAATACTCAAACTGTTTGCCGTTTTCCGCCTACGTGTAGTAAAAATGAGCGACTAACTTAAAAAACAAAGTGGTAAGTTTAGAAGACCAACGCCAACGTTGTTAGTTTAGACGACGAACGCCAACGATGTTAGTTTAGACGACCAACGCCAACTTTGTTAGTTTAGACGACCGACGCCAACGTTGTTAGTTTAGACGACCAACGCCAACTTTGTTAGTTTACACGACTAACGCCAACGTTGTTAGTTTAGACGACCAACGCCAACGTTGTTAGTTTAGACGACCAACGCCAACGTTATTAGCTTAGACGACAAACGCCAGATTGGTTATTTCAGATGACCAACTCCAAGGTCATTAGTTTAGAAGACCAGCCTCAAGGTCGTGAGTCTAGACGACCAAAACTAAAAAGTGGTCGTTTTAGACGTCTTTTAACATGGAGTTATCAAATTATAACCTCAAAACGCATCAAATCGAGCGCCGTCCCGGCTGGGTCCGGGCATTGAAGGACTCTTGCCCTAACTTGTAAGGACACATTTGCTTGCGTGTGTGAACACTGGGTCCGCAAATAATGACCTTGTCTGGGTCAAAGGGTCGGTGAAATCATGTTCCTACTAGGTTTCATATCTAAGCAAGTAATTAATTATACTACTAATTATAATGATAACGATGAAGGATACGAGGATATTATATATTATTGGATATATATATAAATATATATATATATACATAATGATATGACTAGCTGTAGTCTGTAACACCGCGACATACTGTTTTTCCCATTCAACACACACATCCACACTTGTATACATTCACAATTGACACAACACAAACACACACGCGTGCGTGAAATTGTTTACAATACAAAATATAGAATCTGAAAACAATGTCAACGAATAAAAGAAAAAGTAAGGAGGTACCTAAAAATCCTTGCGGAAACGAATCAACGGAACAAATTGCAAAAGAGCTTGAAGGACTTGATCGAAACATAATCTCACCTTGCGACATACATTAGAGTAAAATACTTGGTTCCTAATGTCCAGGGTCAAGGCCTTCTAGGTTTGATTTGGTCTAGAAGGCTTTGTTAATATAAATTTGTCTTATCAATTCACCCTCACGCACGTGCAACCTCCCCCTTAAAACCAACGACAGAAAACAGCAAGATTGCGAAACCAGGACTCGTTTTTCTATGCCTCTACTTTAAGACGAATCACTCCAATCGTGCCATACGACATCTTTGTACTTGTAAAGACACCTTTTTAGATATTTTATTCCATTGTAAAATACGCGCACTTACTTCCTACCATTATCAGCAATATCTTGTTTCATACACCTCATTTCTACAATCTTGATTTTTGTAACAGTTGTACATCCGCGCCTGTGAGTGCAAAAACTGAAAGAAAAATTGATTCTAAAGGAAAATTGAAAACACTTAATGTCACATATCACACCTCTTGAAATACAATATGGAATTCTATTCCAGGCGCGGATGTTTTTAAAGAAAGTACATACATTGTATACATTGTATAATTAATTTAAGTTAGCGCCACGCTTGTGTGTTTCTGGACAAATTTGAGTGACAGAACAAAACTGTAATAGAGAGCGACAAGAATCTAAAAGGCAATTTTCACAATCATGGCATGGAGATTTTTTTAATAACTATTCAGTTATTTTCCAATTTCAGATGTTCATTGATTCGGATTTTACACATATGATGTGTTATCTCGAATATCATCATCATTTTATTTCCGGTGAGTGGCCCATTTCCGGAGGCTGGATATTAGCCCTTGGTCGAAATTTGCATAGAAATGGCCAATGGTAAATGTCTCGTGACAATGAACATTGAAATGCTGATGCGAGATACAGTTGAGATTTGTTTGCTCAAATTTGATGTAGCATGATGTTCGAATTTCGATCTCGAATTTTGATTGAATGTTCAGGTTCAATTACTTGAGGATTGATACGAATCTTTCTGCCATGATTGTGAATTTGATAAAGCAGAGTTGAGTATTGAGTAATGAACTTTGGAAAAAACAATACCGACGAACAAATTCTTATAGTTTGCTTTCTGAGAAAGCCTTTACCGACACATATTTCCTGTACACCGCATCGCAAGCTCGTCTGGTTTTCTGAAACTCAACCAAAATTAAACTGTACTAAACCTCGACGTATTCTATTAAACGCTAGTTTATCAGAAAATTTAACTCATCTGTTTTTATTCTATGTACCTTTCGACCTTCTTCCTTTTCCTCTTTTTGCTTTTTTAAAAATTATTATTATCAATGATTTCACTTTGCCAGGGTTTTTAGGTATTCTAGATTTTGCAACAACCCTAGAGATAGTTAAAATTAAATTTCGAATTTTTTTCTTCATTTATGTTTCATTTCTATTTTAGTTGTATTTTACTTTTATAAAATGTCCGAAGAAGCTGACGAAATGTCAGATATTCATCGAATCACATAAAAGGTAAGTGCTACTTTGAGATTTATCAATTCCAATTATTAAACTAATTTTGTTTGCAAAAAATCAGGTTATTGAAGCAAGTAGTTAGCTCTACCTTGGAGGTACCCTTTTCAGAGGAATGTTATACCAAAGTTAAAAAAGTTAAAAAATCATAAAAAATAGAACATGACTCATTCAAGCTAGAACTTTCTGCATAATTTGAAACAGGATTAGTCTCGTGCAAAATTTTTGTTCTCAAATAAGAAAAATACTTCTCAGCCAATTTCTTCTGATGAAAAACACATGTTTCGCCGCTGAGAAATTCTGTGACTTAAGGAGTAGAACTTGCCTGATTTGAAACGGATTCGATCATAAGAGAGATATCTGATACTTTATTACAATAAGTAAATGAAAGAAAGATCGATTTTCAATTTTCTAAAATGCCATTTAATTTCCTTAATCTTGTCCAATCGACTCGATCCTCACTAAAGCTTTTATGCCGGGTTTGGGTTCGACTACGGCTTCACCCCCTGAGTCAATTTTAGTCCTAAAATCTGATCCTCGATTTCGAATATCATTATTTCCATCTACTCAGCACACAATCTCAAATCAAAGAGATAGACACACCTATTTGCTTTGAATTATGCTAATGATATCAATTTTTCTATTTGAAAAGGATTTTCTGAATGATATAAATGACCATAACTTCCGTACTCTTCGATATAATGTATTAATATTTTTGGTCAATCGATTCGTCTCGAATCGAGGCATCTTTTCCGTTATTGCATCAATTTTTAGTTATTTGAATGAGAAATGTTTTATTATAAAAATAGTTTTTTCAATTGATAAACGTTCAGTTGAACAAATTAAAATTTTTCGAAGTTTTCCCCATTACGAAGCTTCCTCTACGAGATGAACAATGATAGCAATTACAATAATAACAATAATAGCAATAACCAAGAATGGAAAATCAAAATTTCCTTATTTATCATATTTTCAAACCTTTGATAATGAAAGAAATTACTATGACGTAGTAACTTTTATTTTTTAATGAACATCTACATGCTAAAACATTAACTTTGAGCCATGTTTGAAGAAGATCGAACTAAAAAAAATTCGAGAATATAGTGGTTTAGGAAACGAAATTTGCGAATTCTTCTTCTTTTTCGACCTCTGATAATAAAGAAAA
>CAKNXH010000819.1:171437-182732 GCA_932178445.1 Andricus quercusramuli | reverse complement strand
CCTCTGATAATAAAGAAAACATCACTACACCATCGCAAATTTTGTCCACTAATGAAGACCTACATGCTAAAACCTTAAATTTGAGCCATGTTTGAAGAAGATCGGACTAAAAGAAAAAATGCCAGCATATAGTGGTTCAAAAAACAAAATTTCCTTATTGATCTTTTCATTCAACTTCTGATAATAAGAATTCACCAGTATAATACTATTTATTTTAATTTTGAATCCAAATATACATGACAAGACAATTTTAGCCATCCACGAAAAGATCAGACTAATAGAATAGCTTCCAGCATATAGTGGTCTCACAAATAAAATGTCTTCATTTGTCTTATTTTTTAACCTTTAATAACAAAAAACGTCACTATAACGTAACAAATTTCTTTTGTCAATAAAGATATAGACCCCAAGACCTCTATTTTAGCCATCTCCGAGAAAAATCGGACCAACAGAATAGCTTCTAGCACATAGTGGTCAAAAAAAGAAAATTTCATCAGTGGTGTGTTTTTGGGTAAATTGAATCAAAATTTTTTGAACATTTGCCATTTATACTTGCCAATAACATTTGCCAATTTTTCAATTTTGAAATTCTCAATAATCCGCGTTTTCAGTTCCTGAAATTCGAATACTCGTAGCTTTGTCAACATATTTCAGTGACAATTGGAAATGAATTCGGTCTTCTATTTTTTTTAACAATAAAATCGAATAAAAATTGTAAGTTCCATGCTAATCTGCCCAGGAAAAGTGATTCTTTCCCACTCTGTGCCAGTAATTCCATCTACTTAACACACAATCTCAAATAAAAGTGACAAGACACACCTATTTCCTTTGACAAGAGTAGGTGTAGCACATCACTAGAAACCTTTTGTATCCGACTACCAAACTTTGATCCTTCTATTCCTTCTATCAAGTGGATGGAAAAGGCTTTTCAGCCATCGAGAAATTCAAGACTCTACAAAGATACACGTACCTTCTGTGATAGATCACATGTGCCTAGGTGAGGCTGGGTTGGGCTGGGTTGGGCTGGGGTGACTTGGATCCTGGATGGGGCAAAGAAAGCTGCGATGTCGTTGTCGTCAGAGTGTTTGCTCGCGAGATGGAACGCAAATTAGGTTTGGACTGGGATCGAACCCAGTATCGAAATAAAGGAGTCACGTAAAATATACGCCATCCCCTGGCGCAGCAACTTGCTCTTAGTTCGTTTTCGCCTTTCGTTTCTGATAACTCTCTACGAAAACCCTTTTCCCTGCTCTCCAACTCTCCCCTCAAAAAATCTAAAGGTTATCTACCCCTATTATTTTATGAAAATATTCCCAGATGGAAATAAAATTATATTTACATAACCCGTGAAAGCTAAACTTTATGTTCAGAACATTTAAAACAGAATCTTTTTTGTAATTCTTAAAAATTCAACTATGAGGTCCTTTTATATAGAATTTGTGGAATAATAATGGTATTTCGTAATCCTATTCATATTTTGAGAGAAAAAAAAATGTTTGAGGACCTTTTCGAAAAAGTCGATTATTATGTTCAAATATTTCTCAATAAAACAAATCTGCCCGCTGCAGATATATGTACCTCGGCCTGGGTTTGCTTCTTCAGATATTGCAAAATTGAGTACAAATTTTATTCATCATGATTACTTTAATATTTGTTTCTAATATTCTATTAAATTTTATTGTTAACTACCCTGAAAAATGCATCATTTCAATGAATTTATATTATTACAATTCATTATATGCATTGGCCTTGAAACATACTTACTTTCATTGTCTTGTTGTTATAATTGAAAAAAGTGCCCACCCTATGAAAAAAAAAATTTTGTCATCAAAAATTCTATCGCATTTTGTGTTATGTTTCCATAAATTCAATTAGTTTATTTTCAATGTTATTTTTTACGATTCGAACTAAAAATACGCATCCTAGCGTGAAGTGATTCTGAGCAAACTTTTAGATATAATTTAGGCGAAAAATTTTGTTGGATAAAATCTTATTGTAGCTTGTGTACTTTTTCCAAAAAGGCATCTTTTTCATTTTTAATATATTTTTAGAACAAGAGTTTATTACAAACTTCTAGATTTGTTTTGTTTGAACAACTTTTGTCTTTTCATTTCTCTTCTTCTCTTGTGTCTTTCACGAAAGTTCAATTCTTTATTTTCAATCTAGTTTTTAACGATTAAAATAAAATTTACCTGTTCCATCTGAAAATTATTGATAACAAATTTGTAGCTCCTTTTTTGGTAAACAACTTTTGTGTTTTTTTTTCGTACCTTGTGTCGTTTGTCCAAAAATTAATTTCTTCATTTTTTTATGTTGTTTTTCACGAATAAAAAAAACACACATGTTATCGTAAAATAATTAATAACAAATTTTGTAGCTCTTTTTGTGGTAAACCGCTTTTGCCTCATTTTTTTTCGTTGCTTGCGTGGTTTGTCCAAAAATTTAATTTTTTTATGTTTGATGCCGTTTTGTACGAATTTAGACAAAAACTACGCGTTCTGTCTGAAAGTGATCATTAACAAGTTTGTAGACCTTTTTTAAATACACAATATTTGTCGATTTGGATTTTTCGTATCTTGAATAGTGTAACCGCAAAATGGAATTTTTGATTTTTTATCATTTTTTGTGCGATCAAAATTAGAAATTTTGATTTTCCAGAATATTCCCAAAGTTTTTATTTTTGTTTCTTCTTTCGAATTTTGTGAATGCTATATCAGTGGTAATTTGTTTTTTAACAAAAAAAGTCTTGAGCATAAATTGTTCTCGTTCATGAATACTACGAACAGCCTTCCATTGAATTTTTGAGTTCTAAAAGAACTGGTCTCAGAAATATTGAGAATGCTCTAACTTTTTGAATTTCTGTCCAAAATGGCTGGCTAACAAACTTTTTTTTATTTTAGGGCAGTCAAATAGTATACCAAAGGCCAATTCAATCTGTCAATCCTTCCGAAGGTTATCGTACTAACAAACTAAAAATCTGCAGAAACACAGACAGACATACAGACAGACACATTCGTAAAAACCTGTTTTTCGGATTCAGTTTGGTTCAAAATCAGTGGTGGTGGTTGATGCGATTGTGGTGCATGAGGTGGTTGTCAATCCGGTGGTAGATGTGGTGGTGGAGAACGTGATGGTTGTAGAGAATTTGGTGTCGGTGGTGGTGGATGTAAAGATGGCGGATGTGGTGGTCGCGGATGATGCAGTAGTGGTGGAGGATGTAATGGTGGAAGATTTGGTGCTTGATGTGTTCTTGAATGTGTATGTGAGGTAGTCAAGGTACTTATTTGGTCGATATGGTAGCAGAGGATGTGGTGGTGTTGGATGTAATGAAAGAGGATAAGATGGTTACTGATGATATAGTGGTGGTGGAGAATGTTCTGGTGCATCCTGTGATGGTGGAGACTGTGGTGGTCGTAGATAATGTAGCCGTCGTGGAGAATGTATTGATGTAGGATGTGGAGGTGGAGGATGGAATAGTGGAAGATGAGGTGGAGAATATGGAGGTAGAGAATGTGGTGGCAAAGGATGTGATTGTAGAGGATGTGGTGTTACAGAAGGATGTGGTTGTGGTGGATGCGACAGTGGAGGATTTTGTGGTCGTAAATTTGGTGGTGTATCATATATGGCGGTAGAGCGTGCGGTGGTAATGGATGTGTTGGTGGTAGATGTTATGGTGGAGGATGTGGTGGTTGCGGATGATGTCGTAGTGGTGGAGGATGTAATAGTGGTGGCGGATATAATGGTGGAGTTGTGGTCGTAAATGGGGTTGCGACAGATGTTGTGGTAAAGAGAGTGGTGGTGTTCGATATGCTAGTAGAGGATGTGGAGGTTTTGGATATGATGGTAAAGGATAAGATGGTTGCGGATGATATAGTGGTGGTGGAGAATGTTTTGGTGCATCCTGTGGTAGTGGAGACTGTGGCGGTAGAGCATTTTGTGGTAATGGATGTGGTGGTGACGGATTTCATGGTACAGGATTTGGTAGTCGTAGAGGATGTAGCCGTTGTGACGAATGTATTGTTGCAGGATGTGGAGGTGGAGGATGTAATGGTGAACGATGTGGAGGTTTAGAATGTGGTGGTAAAGGATGTGATTGTGGAGGATGTGATGTTATAGAACAATGTGGTTGGTGTAGATGCGAGAGTGGGGGATTTGTTTGTGGTAAATTTGGTGGTGAAGCATATATGGTTGTAGAGCGTGTGGTGGTAATGGATGTGGTGGTGATGGATGTAATGATGGAGGATGTGGTGGTCGTGGAAGATGTAGTGGTGGTGGAGAATGTATTGGTGTGGAGTGCAGAGGTGGAGAATTTGGTGGCGGAGGATGTAATGGTGAAGGATATGGTGGGGGATGTGTTCTTGAATGTGTATGTGAGGTCGTCGGGGTAGTTATAAGTGACGGAGGTATTATTTTAATGAGCAAAATGCATATATTGCTTATGTTTGTATCACACTTGGTTTGTTGAGAAATTAGACTAAAAAGACCTTCTATTTAATTTAAAGAAATAATATTTTGGATTTCTAGTAATGAGATTAATTCCGTTATTTCTTCAAGTTGATCCACTACTTTCTTTAAATCGAACAAATATTTTTTTTCAACAAATATTAGGAAGACGTAACTATTTATTTAAATATTTTTATCTAAAGGCTGTTGATAAAAACCATTATTTAGTTTCTTTGAATGTGTTCGAGAGACAATTTTCACTGAGTTTCCTAATCTCTCTCGATTTCCCAATGTTTCATTCCTTCTGGTCAAAAAATTAGAGACAAAAGCATATCGATTCATGCATAATTGAAAAATATCACATACTGACTTCCAAATAGAAAGATCACGATGATGAATAATACAGTTAATTATTTCACATTTTCATATGGAAGTCCTATTGCCTGTTATAATGCTCAAAATTATTTTCTCTTATATCTCTCATTTATTCCTTCTCATTTCTCGAAAATAAGAGCTTCAATGTAGACGAAGTGAATGAGTTAATAAATTCGACGATTACAATTATTAATTTTCCTACTGTCCTGAAATGAATTCGTAATAGTTAAGCAGTTCAAAAATATGCAAATATTAAAAATAAATCAGTTAATGAAAACATAAAAAATATTACAAGTTAGTAACAAGGTGGTATAAGAGTGGGATCAGCTTCTTTAATGAATTTTTGAATAAGAGGAGAAAGAAGACTAAAAAGTAAGCTTTTGTAATTCTGAAGAGAGTAATCATAGTAATCGTGACTGATGACGTGAATTACATGAAAGTAGGTATATACCTAAGCTAATAGGACTGAAGCTACAAACGTGGCAGCAGCAGGTAGACACCAGACATTCCGAGATGGCAGGCTGCTAAGAGACCTACTCACCTCGACGTGGGAGGTTTGGGGTCGTCGTGCGATTTCGCAGAAGGTTATTTGTGTGCAGATCGGTGTCAGAATATGTGAGAAGGTGTCTGAATTATTTATTATTATTTATATTTACATACTTTTTCCGAAGACTCTTCTGAATGATCTTCAAATTAGTTGATAACCAAGTAAGGTCTCTTATTGAGTGGCGACTAATGGTTAGCAAGGAACATCACATTAATCTTGTGGCGTTAATCACTCATTAAGCCCGTTTCATTGGGAGTTTTGCATACTCGAACCATTTCTAGAGGAAATAATGTATGTCTTTTAACGTCAAGATGATGCATAAGAATCAGTTATGGGGAAGTTAGTTTTTAAGAGGAACTAGTTACCGATACCGCTATATCATTAAAAATTAAGTAGCCATCGTTATTGACACAGTTTAAAAATACAACTTTTTGGCAGCTACTTTTGCAAAAAAATTAAATTTCGTTTCTATTTTAGTTGTTTTTGTATTTTGGGAGGAAGAGTGAAAGGAGAAGGGAAATAAAATACTGTTTCTCTTCCAAAAAATATTTACACAAAATACATTCGAGATAATTGATGTTACACTACATTAGAATTTCATGTTTTGATTTATAGTAACGTATAAGGTTGGATTAACGTTGAGTAATGATTGCTTGTATAAACCAAGCACCTTAATAAATTCGAAAGAAATATATTTGAAGTGATCATTTATTAATTTTATTGTAGCTAATGATTCGGATTGGAGTGTGAAGAGGAGGACGTGATGAAGAAGGTGGCCAAAAAGAAAAAAGGGGGAGACCCTTGAGCATAATAAATCAGTCAAACAGTCATGATTGGGTTAACTTTCTGAATGGTGGTGTTGGTGAAAAGGGGAAAGGAAAAAGGGGAAGGCTGTCGAGAAAAGAGGAAAGGTGAAGGAAAAATGGGAGAAAAAGATAAAAGGAAAGGAAATATTGATTTTTCACCAAACATATTTACACTAGATACATATACCTCAATAATTATATGATGAATATATATTCGAAGAGATCAATTGATAATTTTGTTGTAGCTAATGATTCAAATTGGAGTATAAGAAGGAGGACGGGGGAAGGGGCAGGGAGATCACAACGAGAAATGGAGTGAGAGGAAGGAGGGGTAGTAAAGAAAAAGGAACATAAAGGGTAAATGGGGTAAGAGAACATGCAGAATAAAGTGGAATGGTAAATACGAAAAGGTTGATGGGTACAGAGGAAGAAGCTGAAAAGGGCAAATAGGGAAATGAGAAACAGAAAGAAGAAATGATAATAATGAAGAGGAAAGAGTGAAGAGAAAATAGAAGATGCAAAAGGCGGTTGGGATATTGCTTTGTCACCAAAAATATTTGCAGAGCATTCACACTTTATTAGAATTTGATGTTATGGTTTATAGTAATGAATAACTTTGGATTTACATTGAGTAATGACTGCTTGTGTAAGCTGAGCATCTTGATAAATCCTAAATAATTTTTTTTTTGAGTTAATAGTTTTATTGTAGCTATAGATACGAATTGGAGTGTAAGAAGAAGGACGCGATGAAGAAGGCTAAAAAGAAAGAGGGAAGACCATTGAGTATGATAAATCAGCTGAGTAATTCTGATTGGTTTAACTTTCTTGTTGGTGGGGGAAAGGTAGAGAGGGAAAGGGAAAGAGCAAGGGAAGAGGAAAAGTAGAGAGGGAAAGCGTAAGGGAGAGGGAAAAGGAAAGCGAAAGGGCAAGGGAGAGGGAAACCGGAAAGGGAGTGGGAGAGGGTAAGGGAAAGCGGAAGCGGAAGGGAGAGGAAAAGGGAGAGTGAAATAGAAAGGGAAAGGAGGTGCATAGAATCAAAGGGAGGGGGAAAGGTGGTGCAGAATGGGAATGGGAAAGGGGGTACATTTGGAGTGATCATCTGTTAATTTTATTGTAACAGATGATTCAGACTGGAGTGTGAAGAGGAGGACGTGATGAAGAAGAAGGTTGCAAAGAAGAAGGGAAGGCCCTTAAGTGTACTAAACCAGTCGAACAATCCTGATTGGCTCAAGTTTCTCAGTGGTGTAACTTATATGTAGTAAGGAGTTATTATTTACTTATTAGACGTTCGACGAACGTAACGGTGGGTGGTAGAGGGGGGAGGGGGTGTGAAAATGAACTAAAGCCGTTTCGGTAGAAATTAAAAACGTGACTCTACCAAGCGGGTAGCATCATCGCACAGCTAACGAGAAGATACGACCTGCTGGGAAATGTATACCTATATATATAAGCGTACATACAAATATACATATAGGTATACCTACATGTATACATATATATGTACAAGTTTCCTATATGCTGCATTATGTACCTTAAAGGCGGGAACGATCCTCTATAACGGGTGTCTTGGCTCGAATTTGCTTCACGATAAAATACCTTTTAGACATTTATGAATATTAATTTACATTAACATTTCCTGTTTGCATAAGCCCTGCTTTTACAAGCAATCGATGATTCCGAATGTCATATCTTCTTAGCTTCTTTTTACTCGAGATCGTTATCTTCACCCTCCTTGCTTTGCAGAAAACAGTCTTTAGTTTAAATTACGTTTGTAAAAATGATGGTTTCTCTAATTAATTATTTTTTATTGGTATAGGTGCACATAGGGGCAATACGTGAACATTTGTCTCAAAATAGCCTGAAGGCCAGAATTCCATATCGATTTTGATCTTTTGTTGTTTTTATACTTTTAAATAAATTCTAAAGAGGGCCGATTTTTTTAGTTTTTAAAATATTTGCTAGCGTTTCTAACAAATTGTGTTTAAGTATGCACTGTTTATACAATTTGTATAAAATATTAACTAATATGTAAAAAGGAAAAAATTTTCTGATGGCACATTACTATTACAACAATTTGAAGTCATTTTAGTTTAAGTAGAATGTATTTCTGTAAACAAATTTTAGCACAGTGCATTTTTTGATAGAATTTGTTTATAATAATAATAAATATGTTGGGAGGATGAATTTTTCTGATGAAACAGTGCTACTTGTTTATAGAATTCGGTTTTAATGTAGGTATATCAAAATTTCTAAATAAATAATTCTATTTCATCGAAAAAATTATTCCTAAATGTTTCTAAACATTATTGATAGAAGAAAAAATTTCAATTGTGAATGTTTGTTTAATAATGTGAAATAATTTTGTTCTCAACATTTCGCTACCAGACTATAATTAGTAAACTTTCTCACATTTTCAAAGAGATATGAAAAATTAAATTTTTTTTTTCAAATAAATATTATTTATAACTCACTTTGAAGAATTCGACAAAAAATTAGAAGCTTTCTAATAATTATGAAATATTTGAAGAGATACATTTTTTTTAAGATTTCTGGAAAATTTTTTAATGGTTTAGGTTTCATTTCAAAAGATCGATTTTAAATTTTTGAGATATCATATCTGTGGGGAAAGAATATATGGAAGACTTTGAGCCCCTTTTTATAATTTTTCAGAATTTAAAAAATTCTTAGGTAAACTGAATTTTGCAGTGAGTCAAAAAAATGAAAAAAATGTTCTTAAGATTCATAGAAAAATGTTCAATGATCGTTTCGTAATGAATTGTAAGAGAAAATTGAAAAAAAATACTGAACATTTTTAATTATTTTCTAAAATTTCTTAAAATAGTGTTAAAGATTTTAAAGCAAAATTTTGCAATTTTGCCATATTGCATCATTTTAGAAAAAATTTCAGTTAGTTTAAGAAGTATTCAGAAGTTTTGAAACGATTCAAAAATAATCAAAACTTTTAAAGATTTTTTTTTAATTCTGTAAGGTTTCACGAAAATTAAAAAATATTTTTTTTTTCTAGGAAAAATTAAAATAATCTTCCATTCTGGAAAATTAATTTAAAGACATTATTTAAAAAGATTTGAACGGATTCCAAACGATATCAAAAAGTGTCAATGAAAAAGCTGAATTATTTTAAGGCCATTTTTTTAATTTTGCAGAATTGAACAGAAATTTGAGGAAAATTTAAATAATTTTTAAAGATTAGAAAGTTTAGATGGTCTGACAAGAAAAAGAAGAATTTTCCTAAAATTCTTCTGAAAATTTTTATTGGTGTTTTATTTTGAAAAATGAACTTTAAGAGAAAATTGGAAGAGGTTTTTAAGCCTATCAAACGATTTCCTGAAATTTCAAAAAAGAGTATAAAAGATATTGGAGCAAAATATTCCAATTTGGTAAGATTAAAAACTCAACTGAAAAATTCGAGTAAATTCAAGAAATATTTAGAAGAATTAAAAAGATTCAAAAAAAATTTCAGATATCAAAAAATTGTAAGAAATGTAGATTCTCAAAGATTTCAAAAAAAAATTTTAGATGATTTGAAAGAATTTCGAAAGGTTTCAAGAGAATAAACAAATTTTCTTGAAATTCTTCGGAAAATTTAAAACTCAAATTTTTCCTAATATTTTGTAAAATCCTATAAATAAAAAAAAAAAATCCTTTAAAATCTTCTAGATTATTTTTTCACACATTTGAAATATTCAAAAATCTTTTATGTTCAAAAATGTTTAACAAATAAATAATTATTTTTAATTTTCATATTGTATTATTATTAATATAATTTTGTATTCTTTATGGTATCAAAAAAATGTTTTAAATTGGTGAATTTCAATTAATACCTGCAAAGGAAATTTTACGGTCTGTTATATGGGGGAGGTAGGGTGGGTGAAAAAGTCAAAAATAATGTTACGTAATATAATTTGTTTATAAAATAAAAAAAAGGTGATCTTTGACAATATTTTTTATTGTGCGCCACTAAGGGTGGAATCAAAACTATATTTGTAGGAAACAATTTTTTTTATTTTTATAGCCATCAGCTTTGAAATTTACTCATACAGTTTATTTATAAAAATTAATTCCAATATTTGAAAAATTAATTCCATGTAATAAATGCCATTGTACTGATTTCGTTTGATTTTAAATTTACGGAAAATTAAAAGAATAAATTTGTAAAAATTACTATTTTTTCACTTGAGTTGTTAATACAGAAGGATTATAAACAAAAAATAAAAAAATCGGCTTTCATAATTCTCTTCAAATCCAAAAAAACATTTTTTTTTCTTCTGAGAAAAACGAATGACGTTATGAGTTACTCCCCTAAATATCATTAGAAAAAATAACAAAAAAATACGTCCGTCGTACTTTTTTCTCGGGAGGAAAAGTGAGAGGAAATTAGGGAAGGGGCTGGAGGGGAATTGAGGGTAAAATAAGGGAAGAGGAAATAGTTGAAGTGAGTGAAAATAAGGGAAGTAGGTGAAATGAGGAGAGGGGAAGTAATGGAAGTGACGGGAAATGAAGGAGGGTAAGTAGGTGCAGAGAAGGGAATGAGGGACATGGAAGTAGGTAAAGTTAAGAGAAACGAGGGGAGAATTAGAGGATATGAGGGAGAATGAGGGAAAAACTAGTAGGGTGATGCGAGTGAGTAGAGGAGGAGAAGTGATTGGTGGAGAAAAAAAGTAGAGGAATTGGATTGTTAGCTAGGGAAGTGAGAAGAAGTAAAGGAGAAAGAAGTTTAGGAACTGAGGGGAAGCGACGGGTAAAGTATGGGGAAGGGACGTAAAGTAGGAGAGGATTTGTAGCAAAGCGTATGAAAGGTAGGGGTGGGAAATTATGGCAGGGGAAGTATTGAACGATTTAATTAATGTCTCAATAGGCTACGAACTCGGAAAAGGAAAATGGGGGCTTAAAATGTACTATGGGTAAGGGAGAGAATATAATGGGTGGGGGATGGAGGATGGAGGATAGTAGGTGGAGGATCAAGTATGCTGGATTGATGATGGGGGATGAAGGACGGAGTTCGGAGGACAGAGGACAGATGACAGAGGACAAAGGACAGCGTTTGGAGGACAGGGTTTGGAGGATGGAGGATGGAGGATGGAGGATGGAGGATGGAGGATGGAG
>CAKNXH010000819.1:153908-164581 GCA_932178445.1 Andricus quercusramuli | reverse complement strand
TAATCTTTTCAGTAAAAAATTCATCTGTTTGGTTCGAAATTTAACTATTCAGTTAGAAACTCACCCTTTTTGTTCCAATGCACCTAGATAAAAAAATCCGTTCTTTTTTTGTTGAAAGTTAATTTTCAAACGGAAAATTTAACTATTGCAATTTGTTTAAAAATTCATCATTTTGGTAGAAAAATAAACTATTTGGTTAAAAAAAAAACTTTTTCGATCAAAATTCATGTCTCTGTTCAAATCTTCGTCTTTTCAAGTGAATAATTCGACTGCTTTGTTAAAAATTTAAGTATTTATTTAAATATTTAACTATTTGATTGGAAATAAAATTTTTTGTTGAAAAATCATATTTGGCTTCAAAATGCAATAACTTTGTTGAAAATATATGTATTTTGTTGGAAATCCGTCTTTTTGGTAGAAAATGCAACTATTTTATTTAATTGATATTTTTTGTCTAAATTTAACTGTTTTGTTGAAAATTCGTCGAAATTTAATTGATATGTCGAAATTTAAACTATTTTGTTAAAAATTAGTTCCTTTGGATTGAAAATTCATATTTTTGTTTACGGTTCACCGAACGTTCAGGTAGATAGATCACAGTGGACTAAAAACATGGAAATAATTTTCAGATGGTTTGAATAATTTAAAGAAATTGTTATTGTGTTATAAACAAGTTAATGAAGAAAAGTCATTTTTTGGGATTATCAATGTTCAGCTCATTGAAATTAATAGATTTTTTATAAAATGTGAGAGAAATGAATGTTCCATTACCATTAATCAAGGATAGATGCTTTCTGGTAATTGTTTAAACAATTCCTATAAACAAATTCAAAGTTTGGCAGATTTTCAATGAAAAGGCTCACTTTTTGTTTATGGAATCAAGTAGGTATGTCTTTACGATAACTCTTTATTATGATACTGCGCAAATCGACAACAATTATTCGTTATTCAAACAATTCTTCTGAACATATGCAGAGTTTGGCTATTTTTCAAGAATAAGGCACAATTTTTGTTCACGCAATCAACTAGAAATGTCTTCCTCATGACTCTTTGCTATCATACTTTGGAAATTAACAACAATTATTCGTTATTTAAACATTTTTCAGGAACATATTGCTGAATTTGTCTATTTTTAAAGGATTAGGTAAAATTTTTGTTTACGCTATCAACTAGTGATGTCTTTTTAATGACCTTTTGCTATAATACTTTGTAAATTGACAACTTTGTTATTCTTTGTCATTCTTTGTTATTTGAACAGTTTTTATAAAAATATTCAGAGTTTGGCTTTTTTCAAGAATGTGGCACAATTTTTGTTTACGGAATCAACTAGGGATGTCTTTCTCATGACTCTTTGCTATAATACTTTGCAAATTGAGAACAATTATTCATTATTCAAACAATTTTTATATACAAATTCAGATTTTGGCGACTTTTTAATGAAAAGGCTCAATTTCTGTTTATGGAATTAACTAGGTATATCTTTCCGATGACTCTTTACTATGATACTTTGCAAATTGACAACAATTATTCGTTATTCGAACAATTCTTATGAACATATGCAGAGTTTTGCTATTTTTAAAGGATTAGGTAAAATTTTTGTTTACGCTATCAACTAGGGATGTCTTTCTAATGACTCTTTGCTATAATACTTTGTAAATTGACAACAATTATTTGTTATTTGAACAGTCTTTATAAACATATTCAGAGTTTGGCTATTTTTCAACGATGAGCACAATTTTTGTTTACGGAATCAACTGAGGATGTCTTTCCGATGACTTTTTACTATGGTACTTTGCAAATTTTCAACAATTACTCATTATTCAAACAACTGTTATAAACAAATGCATTTTGTGTCCCTATTAAACATGATTGGTCTTTTATGCCACAATCAGTGCATAAGATTCTGATTCATGGAGCAAATATCATTGATTTTTTAATCATACCAATTGGTCAATTATCTGAAGAGGCTAAGGAAGCGCGAAATGAAGACCTAAACAGAGGTCGAGAAAATAATACAAGAAAATTATCTACGATCAAGATGCACGAAGACTTGTTGCGTAAAAAAATGAATTGAAAAGTAACAAACTGTGAATTTGTTCATAAAAATTGCTTAAACAATTATCAAAAAGCATCTATTCTTGATGAATGGTAGTGAAACATTCATTTCTCTCACATTATATACAAAATCTATGAATTTCGATGAGCTAAAGTCTAAACATTGCCCATCCCAAAAAATATCTTTTCTTCATTAATTTGTTTAAATTACAATGACGATTTTTTTTAATCATTCTAACCAACTGAAAATTATTCCGATATAGTTTTAACAATTTTTTAATTACTTTTTTGATTATGCTGAATGTCTTGAAAGAAATGGCACTTGGGAAGATTTGAAAAAAAATCAACTTTGTTGAATAACAAATTTTCTAACAATTAAAAAAATCTAATCACACAAATCTTTTCAGGAATTGGAAATATCTTGATTCAAAAAAACGTTTCAGTAGGATTATTATTGTGAGCTACAAATTGATTTGTGCACGGATACATTTTTGCCCAATAACCCCATTAATTAGAAGCTCACATATACCTAAAATAACTAATACTAGACTATTACAAGCGCGCGCTAACTTTTTATATTATTTCCTTCACACAATTTTCGAATCACTATTCATTTGTTCAAATTTCTTGGCCAATAAAATTCTTGCTGAAATTATATTCTCAAAGAATGTATTCAGTGAATCCATGTAACGTAGTAGCAAGTTATGTATTCAATATTTTGAGAAAAAACATAATTTTTGTAGAATGAACTTTGAGGGTACTATCAGGGCTATGTTTTTAAATGTGAGCATCAATATACCTATAATTTAAAAAAATCCTATTCTGATCCAATTCTCTGTTCTCAATATAAAAATCATTGAACATGTATTTGCACTGGAATATTGAAACACATTTTTATAGAAAAAGAAGAGCGTGTTAGGATACATTGCTAAATAATTAAAACATATGCACATGTCTTCATATTGTTCATATTGTTATGAAAATTTGAATTAATTCAATAATTATTGTTGTTCAAATAAATATAAGCGTGCGATGTGCATTTCAATGCTTGAAGATTTGCCGAAATTATTAGGCAAAGGGAATATTTATAATAATTCATTTATTAAATTTGAAGTACCTTTTAGAATAATTGCAGGAAAAATGAAAGCATATGTACATATAATTTTGAAAATTGAATTCAGATACTCATTACGGAACCTCAGAAACAATTGGACATTTATGTAACTGGAATAGGGCTATTTTAAATATAAATAAACTTTTATTATTCAAATTATAGCCAATATTTAATTACATAATCTCAAAGTAAATAATCAGTTTATGTTACTTAATTGAAGGATATTAAATTTCAATCTTTATGTAATTTAATATTGTGAACAAAATTAATCAGCTAATTCTTAATTAATCAGCTGACAACATAAAAAGTATGAAAAAATTATTTTCATTGAAACTTTCTAATAATTTTCACTTTATACATATTCTGCTTTAAATTTTCACTTTTCTTCTATCAAATTTAATTTATCAGTGATCTTTCAAAAACTAATTCTAGAAAGTGCAATTTTTAACAAAAGCAGTTAATATTTAATTAATGAGTTCAGAACATAGAAAGCATTTAATAATTATTTTCATTGAAATATTAGAATAACTTGTATTTAATATTTGTCGGAAAATTTCAATTATTAATAACCTTTCAACATAATACCAGTAGAAATTGAAATATATGCACATATAATTTTGAAAATTGAATTAATCTTGATATAATTCACTCTTTTGAAAAAAATGAATCAATCAACAGTCAATTATAGTTAATTCATCAGTTAAAAACATAAAAATCAATCAACGATGTTATTTGCATTGAAACATTCTTTTTAACGAATTCCATAAAAACTTAAAACACATTTACGTATAATGTTGAAGATTGAATTTAAATCATTATCTCACAACATTGTAAACGTTTGGAAAATTATGGAATTGGAATAGAATTATTTCAAATATAAATAAACTTTTATTATAAAAATCATATCCAATATTCGACTACATAACGATTCCTTCTATACCACAATGTTACACAAGATGGAGGTTATCTTTTTTAATATGTAGGATTTGAACTTTTATTTCTGAAAACGTAATTTATTTATGAATTTATATTTTTTAAACATGAAATATATAATTTTTAGAATGGAATTCAGATAATCATTTAGGCATTAATCTATACTTTTCATTGAAATATTGAAATCATTTTCACTACATGTTTTTTTTCAAATTTAAGCTCTCATTTCTGACAATTTGAATTATCAATAACCTTCTAAACACATTCCAGAAAATGTAAGTTTTAATAGAATCAGTTAATAATTAATTAATCAGTTCACAATATAGAAATATTTTTTCATTCATCTAATCTAATCGAGTAGAATATAGTATAGATCGGCCAAAATATAATACGCATATCATATGACAAAGAAGAACATCTGCGACTGGATTAGAAATGTAGAAAAATTACTGAAATAAATTTTATTTTACGCCATGTATTGAGAAAGTCAGTCATAACTACCAAAGATTTAATATCTTCAATAACAACTTACATTGAAAGTAATAGTGGAAATAAATAAATCGAAATCATTAACGGCGATCGATAAAATGAGAAATCTACTCTTTGAATTCTATGAGTTTTGATTTTAAAATATAGAGGTCACCCTATTACTTACTATAACTACAAGAAAATCTTTCTCCATGAAATTACGAGTTTTCATCTATAGGATATAGAATTCCTGAAAATAAAACACGAATTCAACGATAAAATTTGGACAACCACGACCAAGCAACGACGCTATCTCCTCGATTAGAGGTATCGAGGAGATAGCGTCGTTGGTCGCTGTTCCCACCTGATTTAATTTTTCTTGCCTCGATAAGGGTGCTGTGTGAGCACCGAAACGTTGGAATTGCAATAGGAGCATTTTTTGGTGGTTGTCCAAATTTTATCGTTGAATTCTTGTTTTATTTTCAGGAATTCTATATATTGACTTGATTATTGTAGGTTAAGTGGGATTTTGAATTTGATTTTAGTCTGATTTAAAATTATTGAATTTCTAAAATAATTAATTCTAATTTTAATTCATTAAACCATGTACTGTCCTGACTTATAATTAAATTAATTATTTCACATGAATCAGTACTCTGAATTAATCATAATTTAATGTGAGGGGGCGGGGGTAAGACGAAGGTACGGTGATGATAGGGGTAGATTATTATATAATTTCGAACTAGTATTGAGGATCATTTTGCCCTCGAACAAAAAAGATCGCTCAAAAATCTCGCGAGCTACTTCTCACTCAAATCAGTGGGGAGGTACATCTTATCTCCGTGGTGGTGCTATGCAAGAGCGGATTCGACAATTCCGTCGTTCCAAGCGTTCGCACCGCAAAGACGGGACTTGCAGCAAATCTCCTTCTCGGCGGACGAGCTTGCGCCAAGTGAAAGGAAAAGAAAAAGTAAAAAGAAAAAAAAAATAGGAATGAAGAACCTACGGCAAGGAAGAGGCGATGCCACCAGCATAGTGTTTGTCCAAGAGGAACTGGCAAAGTAGTGAGTGCGGGGTGTCGGTATGGGGTCGACCATCTACCCTCTCCTACTACCCTTTAGGTGGTGGCACTGAATCGACGGGAGGTTGAGAGAGTCCTCTTAGCGCATTTCAATATATGGCGAAGGCCTTTGAGGTGGACGGGCGCCGAAGAACGAGGGTGGGAGGGGGGGGGGGGGGTGGAGAGTAGGAAGACAAGGGGGTGAAGAAGGGTGGTGCTATTGATTCTTCTTTTAATCTCGTCGCAACCCATCCCCTGGCGGGGTGAGGGGTAGAAGGACTCGGGTCTTGCGGGAGGTGAAGTGGGAGCCAGAGGGGGGTGGGGGGTGAAGACTGAGGGGAGGGTTACTTATTTGAATGTGTCGTCGCACGCCCCGAGACAAAAACGATAGAGAACCCGTGAAATCGATGTGATGGTCCTCCCATCCCTTATTCCGATTCGCTCAGCTATAAACACATACATTTCAGGTCGAACCGATTACTCTCATGTCTCACCCCACCCCCCAAGTGACCGCAGAGGGCGGAGCTCAAACAACTTTAATTGCAAAGTCCGGTAATTTTTTACTTTCGTGACTTTTCTGAATTTAGTAGTCAATTCGTTCAATTTCTGAATCAGGATTAATTTCTTTCAATTGAACTTGAAAATGTTATTTGCGAATATTTGCATGATTATATTCATGATTATGTCCATGATTATATTCATAATCAGCACTTTTAAATAAGATGGGGAAAGTGGTTTCAAAATAACGTGAATAATATTCTATGATTTCACAAACATTTAAAGAAAAAAAAATTAAGTTTATATTTAACAGATTTTATTCAAATCTACTAGAAAGAAATGAAAATCTTCTGACAAATAGGCTTATGGGGCGTTGATATATGAATTTCTTTCTCAGATAAATGTAATATTTAATATTCACGATCCACACTTTTATTTTAAATCACGCTTTAATTTTAGGTCCTACTTTTATTTTATTTCAAATTATTATTTTATTATTATTATTATTATTATTGCAAGACCCCTTTACAGTGGGCAATATTTTCTTCTTTTTAGTATATTTTAACAAAAGCTTGTTTAGAAAAATTATTTTATAATATTTTTTTTTAATAAAAAAATTCAGTTATTGCAAGTTTCTTGCGTGTGATATTTCTCATCTGATTATAATAGTCTGTAATCCCACGGACATTCTAAGACAAAAAACATAAAATCAAAAAAATAAATTAATAGAAAAAAATTATAATTAAATTAAAATATGAAACATAAAGAAATCATTACTTACACTCACTTTTTTTATATTCTAAATGATGCATTCTGAAATCTGGAATGTTAACGGAAAGTATTGAATTTCAGGAAGTAGAAGATTATGTATTTGATTAAAATAATTTCTCATATGATTATTATCTTTTACTATATAGAAACTATTATGTTTATTATATAGTTCAATTAATTATAAATATTTTACATCCATGTAAAGTGAGTAATGAAATTGTTAAATTTAATTGAATATATTTTAAAGTCATTTTTCCGAAATACTTGGAATTTGGATGTATATTAGGATTTTAATAACGTTACAAAAATAATTTTTTATTCAAAAAATTGCATTACATTTCAAATACAAACAATTTTTTAAATAATATTAGATTGAAATGTTAACCAGATAAATTAAAATAATTATCAACTATGATATAAGCCAAAGGTAACAGAAATTTTTTTTTCATCGCATACAAAAACTATTTCACAAAATACTATCATCAGGAGAAAATTGTAGATTCAAAGACCTTCCATTGCAATCTGAAATTTTCTGATTTTGAAATATTTTTGAAAGTAAAAATCGATTTTTTTCAATAAGGGTTTTATGGATTTTTTGTTTTCAATATCGTCTTTGGATGCTAATTAAAAATCTAATTTTCAATTTCACGAACAAAATAAAGATTTAGTGAGCTGTTTAAATTTTTAACCGAAAAGGATGAATTTTCCAACAAAACAGACGAATTTTTAACAAATAAAAGTTTTTCACTCAAGAAAAAAAATGTATCCAAATTTTAGAGCAATAAAGCCAAAAGACGAATTTCCGGTAAAACATATGAATTTTAAACTCTAAAATATGAATTATCAACAAAAAATTTAATTTCCAACAAGTTGCATTTTTAACCAAAAAATGGGAAACTTTCAATCATTTTGGTTATTTGCCCACAAAAAAAATGAATTTGCAAACAACAAATATCAACTTTCAACTAGAAATGGAAAAGGTAAATTTTCAGGTCAAAAATTGGATTTAAACGCAAAGAAACGATTTTTCAACCAAAAAGACGAACGCTCAACCAAATATATGAATTTTCAACTTATATAATGATTTTCCCAACAAGAAGGCGAATTTTTGACTAATCAAAATTTCGAAGTCAAGAAAAAAAAGTTCATCCAAATTGCTGAAATTTCAAGCCAAAAAACGAATTTTCTGTGAAAAGTTGAATTTTCAACCCGAAAATATGAATTTTCAACTAAATTGATGAATTTTTCAAACAAAAAAAAAACAAATTTTCACCAAATAAAGATTTTTCAGATAAAAAAAGTTCATTCAAATTTTAATGCCGTAAGGTGAATTTTCCGTAAAAGAAATTTTCTATAGAAAAAGGCGAATTTACAACTAACAAAGATCAGATTCGACCAAAAATGAAAATGTTAGAATTTGAGTGGAAAACCTTAATTTAAAAAAAAAGGAATTTTTTTAAAAATAGGTTCCTGTTTGACCTGAGCCTTCAATCAAAGAAATAAATTTTCAACAAAGGCATTTAACTCTTACTCAACTAGTTAAATTTTCAATAAATTATGAATTTTCAACTGGATTAGTTAAATTCTCGGGTAGAAAAATTCATTTTCAAATAAATAAAAAACAAATTTTCAACGAATGAGATGAATTTCCAACTAAAATGATGAGTCTCCATAAAAAAATGCTTCTTAATGAAGTGGCTCAACTTTTACCCAAATAGATGAATTTTTAATTTAAAAAAATCAAATTTAGAAAAAAATTAAAAAAAGGAAAATATACATTTTTGTGAATAAACAATAATAATTTCAGTAAATATATTTCCTCGTGGCGAGGCAAGAAACTGCAAGAAGATTTAGAAAGTGATTCTTCCGTAGAAAATGAAGATTTTAGGTTTGAATTGGATTGGTACTTTGGTGATGAGAAAACGATAATATTATTTAAGTACTTTTTCTTGAAAAAAAGTATTTTTATCACTGCAATTAACAACTTTAAGGAAAATCTTACCAATTAGAAAAAAGAACCACCATAAAATGCTCCATTTGTAATTTTTAAAACATTTTCTCAAGAGAAAAAATTCTTTTTTTATTTCTGTCCAAAGAAAAAAAAAAGAATTTTTTTTCCTCAAGAATTTTTTTCTTTCAAATTTCAATAGGAGCATTTTATGCTGGTTGTAAAAATCAAAAAGAAAAAACTTTTTCTCAAGAAAAAAATTCTCTTTTATTTTTGTCCAAAGATAAAAAAATAATTTTTTTCTGAAGAAATTTTTTTTTTAATTACGGTTGCAGAATTTCATGGTGGTTGTCCAAAATTGGTCGTTGGATTCCTGTTTCCATTTTCAGAAATTCTATACATCAACTTGAGTATTGGACGTTAAAAGGATTTTGAATTTGATTTTAATTTCACTTAAATTCTTAAATTTTGATAATTAAACAATTAAAAGAATACGATAATCATATTATTATTCTTAGATTTCTTAAAAACGAAAAGCATAAAATATCAAATAAAAGCATAAAAAACCTATTGAACCATACCTCTAACTTTCCATTTTAAAGTACATGGTATATACAAAATCGAGTTGCACGTTGTAAAGGCATGAGGTTAGGCAATACATTATAATAAAAGAAAAAATCAGTTGTGTAGTTTCGATTTACCAGTTTTTTTGTTACTATATTAAAAATAGGATTTCGATCAACAAAAGCGACACAACGCGTGTTTTATTTTCAAATAATTTTCCATGAAAACCCCCCATTTTCCGTAAAAATCTTGTTTGTCTAGTTCTTGCAACCCTAACATAGAGCTGGATTTTGCCTATAGCTGCCATGACAAATGGAAGTAAATCCTTTTTTATCCTTTCCTCTGATCTAGAAAGCATTATTCCAGAAGCGATGAGAATTGGCTCATTTAAAAGTTGATATATTTCCATAAGGCGGGTATTTATCTAGAGTCCCAAACTCACAGTTGGTGAGGAGCTCAAATCGGAATATATTAAAAGACCATATCGGGGGGAGCATGTAAGTATAAAGTTCAGGAAACGCAATAAGCGTAACGCAATAAAATTGTATAGTGTCTTCCGCTATCCACAGGGCTCTGCATCTGACTCTCTTTCTCTTTTTGCTAGCATTGGCATTGGCACTGAGACAGTGCGCGCTCTGAAAAAAGAAAAAAAAATCAGCTCCGTAGCCGAAGCCACCGGGGACTAACGGCAGGCAGGGGTGGCAATGACGGAAAGACGGGGAGTCACCCTATTTTTTGTGCCCGGCCCGTGGGGTAAGATATTGATTTTTTTATTTTATAATTAGGGGCGCGCACCCCTTAGCTGCCAGAAAAACACGTCACCCAGATCAGAGGGATACAGACTGCCATCCCTCACACTTCGACATGTGAATGTAGGATTGTAGGACGCACACTGCGGTCCAAGCATTATGCGTTTAGGTTTAGTTCGTTCGTTTGATAGTATTTCCCACTCGCAGCTACCCAAAGCGACGCCAGCATATCAAGCCAAGTACCATTTTTTTTTTTTTTTCTGCTTCCAACAACTTTTCTCTTACTGTGTCAATAATTCACTGCTGGATGTAGAAAGCGAGGTATTATTTCAGGAGAACTAACTTCTGATAGCAACATTTCAAGCATCGGATCATAGAAAGTTATATGAACAGAAATTTTTACTTACTGGAATATATTTTCATATTTTTTAGGGAAAATGATTTTTTCAATTAAAATTATTTAATTGGTTTTAAACAAAAAACAGCTTGACTGCAAAGGTTTCTACAAAAACT
>CAKNXH010000819.1:141257-153898 GCA_932178445.1 Andricus quercusramuli | reverse complement strand
TTACGATTTCTGCATATCTAGCTTCGCCAAACAAGCAAGAAATAAACATTAAACAAACAACATTATGAATAATCGCAAAGGTTTCTACAAAAGCCTTGAGATAGATTACGATTTCTACATAACTAGCTTCGTCAAACAAGCAAGAAATAAACTTTAAACAAACAACATTATAAACAATTGCAAAGGTTTCTACAAGAAACTTGAAGAATATTACGATTTCTATACATCTAGCATCGTCAAGGAATAGAGAAGTCTTGCTTTTTAGTCGGGAAACCGTAACAGCCAAAAAAGATTTTTGTTTAATGTGAGGATGTAAGACTTGAAGAAGATTACGATTTAGTCAAACAAGCAAGAAATAAACATTAAACAAACAACATTATGAATAATCGCAAAGGTTTCTACAAAAGCCTTGAGATAGATTACGATTTCTACATAACTAGCTCCGTCAAACAAGCCAGGAATGAACTTCAAACAAACAACATTATTACCAATTGCAAAGGTTTCTGCAAAAGACTTGAAGAAGATTACGAGTTATTATTCTTTAACAAATAACAAACGAACATAACAAAATGTTTCTGCAAAAATCTTGGAGAAGATCACGATCTCTACACATTAATCATCGTCAAACGAACGAGAAATAAACTTTGAACAAACAACATAATGAACAACTGCTAGGGTTTCTACAAAAGACTTGAAGAAGATGTCGATTTCCACACATCTAGCAGCAATAATAAAATATTTTTAAAAACTTCAAGCAGACAACAAGATGAAAAACTGCAAAGGTTTCTGAAGAATATTTGAAGAAGATTGCGATTTCTACACATCTAGCATCGTCAAAGAATAGAGAAGTCCTGCTTCTCAGTTGGAAAAGCATGACAGCCAAAAAAGATTTTTGTTTTATGTGAGGATGTAAAACTTGAAGAAAATTACGGATTAACATCCTTGAACAAACCACAAAATACTTGAAGATGATTACGATTTTTACACATCTGTCGTCGACAAACAAACAAAAAACATACGTTGAACAATTTAGCATCGTCAAACAAACTACAAATAAACTTTAGGCAAACAACATTATGAACCATTGCAAAGGTTTCTACAAAAGACTCAAAGAAGATTACGATTTTTATACGTCTACCATTGTCAAGCAAACAACGCCATGAAAAACTGCACAGGTTTTTACCAAAAACTTGAAGAAAATTTTAATTTCCACACATCTAGCATCATTAAAAAAAACGAAAATGAAAAAACTATAAACAGACAACATGATAAACGACTGAAAAGGTTTTTTCAGAATATTTAGAGAATATTACGATTTCCACACATCTAGCATCGTCAAAGAATAGAAAAGTCTTGCTTTTTAGTCGGAAAACCGTAAAGCCAAAAAAGATTTTTGTTCAATTCAAGGATGTAAGACTTGAAGGAGATTACAATTTCTTATCCTCAAACAAACAACAAACAAACGTAAAAAAATGTTTCTACAAAAGATTTGAATAATATCACGATTGCTACATAACTAGATTCGTCAAAAAAGCAAGAAATAAACTTTAAACAAACAACATTATAAACAATTGCAAAGGCTTCTGCAGAAGACTTGAAGAATATTACGATTTATTATTCTTGAACAAACAACAAACACACATCTAGCAGCATTATTGAAAAAAAAAAGCTTCAAGCAGACAACATGATGAACAACTGCAAAGGTTTCTAAAGAATATTTTAAGAAGATTACGATTTCTACACATCTAGCATTGTCAAAGAATTTTCTTGATTTTCACTCTGAAAACCGTAACCGTTTAGAAGACATTTTAATTCCCAACCTGAAAAGTTGAATCTTCAATGAAAAAGTTCATTTTCAGCCAAGAAAGATGACTTTTCTACAATAGAAGATCACTTTTAAATCAAAGAAGGATTTTCAACTAGTTTAATTAAACAAAAAGAAAATAAATTTTTAATAAAATAGTTAATTTTTCTCACCAAATTAATGAATTTTCCACGTATGAAGGATAAATTTGGAACTAAAAATTGAAAAGTTAAAATTTCAGATAAAAAAATTAATTTTCACAAAAAAAAAAAACGAGTTTCCAACTAAATGTTAGATTTCCAACCAAAGAGGTGAATCTTGCAAAAAGATAATTTTTAACAAAGTTGTTTAACTTTCAACCAAGTAGTTGAATTTTCAACTAAAAAGATGAATTTTCCACAAAGATGATTAATTTTTTCCCAAAAAAAAGACGAATTTTAAACAAAATACATCATTTTTCAACACAGTTGTTGAATTTTGAAGTCAATGAGACAATTTCTCTAAAAAGCAGTTCAATTTTCACCCGAAAATATGACATTTCAACAAAAAAGTTAATTTGCTACCAAATAGTTAAATTTGCATAAAAGTAATTTAATCTGTAACCAAGCACTTGCATTTTTGATTAAAAAAATTAAGTTTAAAAAAGTTTATTTAGAACCAAAAATTTGAATTTTCTACAGATATATTGAATTTTCAAGCCAAAAAGATCAATTTTCTACAAAATAGTTCAATTTTTAACCCGAACATATGAATTTCAACCAAAAGCAAGTGAATGATTTTTCAAGCAAAAAGATGAATTCTTAAAGAAACATGCGATAGTTTATATTTCAAACAAACAAGTTTTTATTTGAAATAAAAAACAGTTAAATTTAACCAAAAAAAAACGAATTTTTTCGAAATATTTAAATCCTCAACCAATAAATATTAATTATTTTTAAAACAAGCAGTGTCCTTTTGAAGCAAAAAAGACGAATTTCCAATTAGAAAAAAAAATCATTTTTTAATTTGAAAGATCAGTTATCAACTAGAAATAGGACAGTTACATTTTTAGTTTAGAACAATACTTCTTTGCAAAGAAAAACCATTTTATACAAAATTATCAAATCCTCAACTATAGAAATGAATTTTCAACTATAATGTTGAATCTTGAAAAAAATGAATTTTGAATAAAAGACCTTAATATACAACAAAAAAGATGATTTTTAACTAAGAAGATTAATTTTTTTTAAATGCAACATTTACGTTGTCAACCAGTGATGAATATTCAAAAAAAAATTTCAATTAGTTTAACTTCCAAACAAGCAGTTGAATTTTTGACAAAAAAATATGGCTTTCCAACAAAAAAGTTTCATTTTCAAAACAATAATTCAATTTTCAGCCAAAAAGTACATTTTTCAACCAAACGAGATGAATACCATACCAAAAATATAATAGTAGACTTTTCGCACAAAAATTCTTGGATTTTCCTGTGGTTTTCATAAGAGAAATTTTCTCTAAAAAAATTAATTAAAATAATTTTTGATTCATATCTCCATCTAGTCTGAAAAGACGTTGAAAATTTATGTTATTTTCCGATGATGATACGGATTCCTTGAAAAATGAACTTCTTATTGAAAATTCGTATTTTAGTGTTCAAAATTCATATTCTGGTGTTCAAAATTTAATTGAAATCTTTCTTGATCAAAAATTCCTTTTTTTTTGTTTGACAATCAGCTTCAGTAGAAATTTTATCTTTTTTTTCATAAAAATGCAACTTTTGATACAAAATGAATCTTCTTTGGTTGAGGATTCAACTATTTTGTTGAAACTTCGCCTTTTTTGTTCTATTCAAATGTTATTTATTAAAAATTAAAATCCTTCTTGGTTTCATATCTGTTATTTAATCATTCGTTGAAAATTAATATTTTCTGGTTGAAAATTGATCTGCTTCATCCAAATTGTTGGATTTTCAAGCCAAAAGACGAATTTTCTGTGAAACAGGGTAATTTTAAACCCGAAAATATGAACTTTCACCAAAAAGTTAAATTTTTAACAATAAAAAGATCAATTTTCAATCAAAAATGAAAAATTAATATTTTCAACAAAATATGTGAATTTTCAACAAAAAAAAATTATACTATATATACAAAGTTAAGTTAGGTGGGCAACACAAAAGAAAGGAAGAAGATGGAAGAAAAGTACAGATACAATTATCTAGTTTTGATTGACCAGTCTTTCTATTACAATATTAAAAATGATAATACGATCAAACGCTCTCAATAAAACATGTGTTTAATATTTGAAGAATTTTTTACACAACAGCCATATTTTTGTTAAAAATGTTGGGTATCTAGTTCTGTACTGCAACCCTTCAATTAAGGTGGTAAAATGAAGATCAGAGGAATTATGAATTAAAAAGATTTTTGAATCTGGTCCCAAATAAACTGATAATAATCGAAACTCAATATTATTTTTTCAAAGGATCTAGGAAGACAAGGGTTGATTTTCTCTTTTCCATTATCCCTATTGAGGAGTATTGATGTACCTATCAAGGTGCTTGAAAGAAATGGTATTATTTATCAAGAGTGAGTCTTACTGCAGCATTACGCAAAAGAGGCTCTTACGGATGGAAACCTATTGTATTTGAAAAGTCCTTTCTCTTCTCCCTTGGAAGCCTTAGTTTACTGAAGGTGCCCGACGAAACGATAAAAATCAGCAGCAACACTCTCGGAGATTCGTTTCCCCACAAGTTTCCGAGAACCGCGAGTTTCGTCGCAACGGTGTTACCGTAGGGGTGGTTGTCAACGTCTTCGACGTTAGCTTCGAGAGGGGATTGCCTCTGGCCCTGCAATGTACAAAGGGGTGGCAGAGTGCACCCCTTCCTCCTTTTTTCTTTTTCCACTTCCTACTTCCCTGCCTGCCTGACTGCCGTCAGAGGTGACAATTCTTCATCGTCCTCTCTTCCCAGAGCGGGTTCGCCCGCACGATTTCTTCACTCCCCTTCACGCGTCCTTTACTACCCGCAGCCTAGACTATCCTTCTTGGATCCTTCACCCTCCTGCATCCAAGATTCCCTTTCGCATCATCCATTTCCCACAGCCTAGGATTTCCTTTTCGCATCCTCCACCTACCTTGTTGCGACACCTTCAAACTTTCATACACCACTCTGCAAGGTGGAGGCTCTCTTAGGGGTCATCCACAAATTAGGTAAGGTGTTTTAATGAGATGTCAATCCAACCTCTTCCCAAATAAGATACAGTTAGATTTGTTTTGACCCACCACCTCCTTCCCCAAGAATCCTCAGATTTGATTCCTTCTTTCTCCTTCACGCGCCTTCTACTACCAGCTTCCTAGGCTTTTCTTCGCATGTATTTCAATACCTGCAGCCTAGGCCCTAGGGCCTAGACTATCCTTCTCGGATCCTTCATCCTCCTGCATCCAAGATTCCCTTCTCGCATCTTTCACCTCCCAGAGCCTAGGATTTCCTTTCCGCATCCTCCACCTACCTTCTTGCGACACCTTCAAACCTTCATACACCACTCTGCAAGGTGGAGGCTCTCTGAGTGGTCATCCACAAATTATGTAAGATGTATCAATTAAATTTCCACCCCAGTTTCTTCCCAAATAAGATACGGTAAGATTTGTTTTGACCAATCTCCTTCCTTCCTAAACATCCTCATACACCTTATTTCCCTTCACACGTCTTTTACTACCAGCTGTTTAGGCTTTTCTTCTCATGTACTCTAATACCTGCAGCCTAGACTATCCTTCTTGGATCCTTCACCCTCCTGCATCCAAGATTCCCTTTCGCATCATCCATTTCCCACAGCCTAGGATTTCCTTCTCGCATCCTCCACCATCCTCCTTGCAACACCTTCAAATCTTCATACACCACTCTGCGAGGTGGAGGCTCTCTTAGGGGTCATCCACAAATTAGGTAAGGTGTTTTAATGAGATTTCCAATCCAACCTCTTCCCAAATAAGATTCAGTAAGATTTGTTGTGACCAATCTTCTTCTTTCCCAAAAATCCTTAGATACGATTCCTGCCTTCTCCTTCACGCGTCTTCTACTACCATCTGTTTAGGCTTTTCTCCGCATGTACTTCAATACCTGCAGCCTAGACTATCCTTCTCGGATCCTTCACTCTCCTGAATCCAAGATTCCCTTCTCGCATCCTTCATCTTCCACAGCCTAGGATTGCCTTCTCGCATCCTCCAACATCCTCCTCGCGACACCTTCAAATCTTCATACACCACAGCAAGATGGAGGCTCTCTTAGGGTCATCCGCTAATTATGTGAGATGTTTTCATGAAATTTCCACACCACCCTCTTCCCAAATAAGATACAGTGAGATTTGTTTTGACTCACCCCCTCCTTTTCCAAAAATTCTCATATACGAATCCTTCTTTTTCCTTCACACGTCTTTCACTGCCAGCTGTTTAGGCTTCTCTTCGCATGTACTTTCATACCTGCAGCCTAGACAATCTTTCTCGCGTCCTTCACCTTCCGCATCCAAAAGTCCCTTCTCGCATCCTTCACGTCGCACAGCCTAGGATTTCCTTCTCGCATCCTCCAACATCCTCCTTGCGACACCTTCAAACCTTCATACACCACTCTGCAAGGTGGAGGCTTTCTCAGATGTCATCCACAAATTAGGTGAGGTGTTCTAATGAAATTTCCAACCCAACCTCTTTCCAAATATGATACAGTTAGATTTGTTGTGACCCACCCCCTCCTTTTCCAAAAATCCTCATACACCTTATTTCCCTTCACACGTCTTTTACTACCAGCTGTTTAGGCTTTTCTTCGCATGTACTTCAATACCTGCAGCCTAGAATATCCTTCTCGCGTCCTTCACCTCCCACAGCCTAGAATTTTCTTCTCGCATCCTCCACCTTCCTTCTTGCGACACTTTCAAATCTTCATACACAAATGTTCAAGGTAGAAGCTCTCTCAGAGGTCATCCAAAAATTAAGTAAGGTGTTTTTCTGAATTTTTCACCCCCGTTCCCCCACTCTCAAATAAGGTCCCCTAGGATTTGTTCTGGCCACCCACCCCTTCCCCAAAAATCCTCCCGCACGATTCATTTACTCTTCTCGTTTTTTTTCTGAAATCCATCCCACCCCCTATACAGCGACCCCTAAAATTAAAAATAATTCGAATCCTTTTAAATCTTGCGAATGATGTTAAAATCCTCTAAATCTCATAAAATGCCTTAATATCCCTTTTGGAGTGATCTTACGATCACTCCAAATGTTTATATTCCGTTAAAATCCTCTAAAATCCCTTGACAAACCCGTGAGATTCCATGATATGTGATGATATTTTCTGAAATCGTGAAAAATTTCTTAAAATACATTAAGAACTTTAATTATTCTTCAAAATCATTAAGATCCTCAAAAATCTTATAGAATCAGTTAAAATTTCCTAAAAATGTTATTCATGACACATGCATGATTTCAGACCTTTTCGATGCCTATCAGGCGGGGCTAAAGCTCTAGTTTTTACTCCTCAGGGAGTGAAAACTACTTTTTACTCCCTAGAGACTGAAAAGTGACGTCAGAGAAGAATAATGAAAATTATGCATCTATGAACTCGCATATTATTATCATCAGCCCAATCACTGTAAAAACTGTGCGGAAATTTTGGTTGCAGAAAATAGAATTTTGATGTTATTTGTGGAAAGTTACCGTATATACCCGTAAAATTACCATAAATGACCGAAATTCTTCACAAATTTCCAGAAATTTGTGGAAATTAAAAAAAAATTAATTTTGGGTAATCCAATGGTAAGTTACCATATTTACCTATAAAATTACCATGAATGAGCGACTTTTTTCATAAGTTTTCGGAAATTTATTGAAATTTTTAGAAATGAATTTTGGGTAAGTTACCATATTCACCTGTAAAATTACCATCAACAACCGAAATTTTTCATAAATTTCCGAAAATCTATAGAAATCTTTGGAAATGAATGTAGGGTAATGTAAGGTGAGTTACCGTATTTACCTGATTAATTACCATAAATGACCGAAATTTTTCATAGATTTCCGAAAATTTATGGAAATTTTTGAAAATTAATTTTGGATCATCTATTACCATAAACAACCGAAATTTATGGAAATTTTTTTAAAATTAATTCTGGGTAATTTATGGTAATTTACGATATTTACCTGTGAAATTAACATAATTTACGGAAAAACTTCATTAATTTCCGGAAAATTTATGGAAATTAAAAAAAATTAATTTTGGTAATTTATGGTAAGTTACCATAAATCACCTCTAAAATTACCATGAATTGGGTTTAAACTAATTTCATGCTTCATTATACAAAATCTAATATGGACTGTAATTTATTGGAATCTTTTCAAATATCCTATAAACTTATGGATCCTATACAATTATTTCAAATCTTCCGAAATTCTATAACGATTTTTGAAATTGTATAACATTTTTTTAAATACCTAAAAATCATTCTAATCATTGAAAATTCATTGTCTGAAATCTATTGAAAACCCCCCATAATTTTTCAAAATATCCTAAAATCTTTTGGTTGAATTCAACTGTTTTTTATTTGAAATTATAAATTTTTTTTGATTAAAATATCAACTATTAAATTTTTCGATTGAAAAATTAATTTGTTTGTTTTTTCAAAATACAACTGCTTGTTTAAAATTTCAACTTCTTTATGAAAAAATCAGGTTCTTTGTTGAAGATTCATCATTTTGGTTGAAAATTCATTTCTGGGATTGAAAAATTAAAAATTTATTTTCAGATGCAAATTCAACTATTTGGCTAAAAATTTTATTCATATGATTTGTTGAAATTCTGTCTTTTTTTGGTAGAAAATTGAGATTCTTGATTTAGAATTCCTCTTTTTGGTTAGAAATTAAAATCAAAATTCTGCTACAAATTATATTTATGAAATTGACGATTGATTTTTTTAAATTTCAAATTGAACTGTTTGATTGGAATTTAATTTTTTAACGCTGAAACCCAATTTCTTCAACTGAAAATTTAACTACTCCATTTTTCATAGGCTTTGGTTCAAAATTTATTTTTTTATTGACAATTCTTTTTTTTTATAGAAAAATAATATATTTGGTTAAAAGTTATTTTTTTCGGTTGAAAAATGAACTATTCTGGTGAAAATTAAACTATTTCGTTAAGCATTTATTTTTTCTGGAGGTTAAAATCAACAGTTTTTGATTTAAAATCAAAATCTTGTTTGGTTTACTTAAAAAAAAATACATTTTCCGTTGGAAAAATTGGAGTTTCTCACTGAAAATTCAACTATTCAGATAAAAGGTAAAGACCTTTCTTAAAATAATTTTTTTTGTTCAAAAATTCATTTTTTTAGTGAAAAATTTATTTCTTCTGTAGAAAATCAATCTTTTTGGTTGAAAATTTATTTTTTTCGATTTGAAAATTAATTTTTTCCACTAAAATTTGAACTAAACCATTTTTTCGTTGAAACTTCATATTTCGTAGTTAAAAATTGAACTATTCTTTTGAAAATTCATGTAATTTGTTGAAAATTTTTATTTCTAGTAGAAAATTAATCATCACCCGGGTAAAAATATTTTGTCTTGGTTTTGTCTTGTATGTCTTCGATATGTCTCGAATATGTCTCCAAGACAGTGATATCTGGCTCCGTCTCACCAGCTAGACATTGGAGATATACAGGCTTTGCTTGCATTTATGACTGTTGACTGAGCCAAGACAATACCAGGTTGACTTGTTTCAAGACAAGAAGTGTAAGTCCTGATAAATATAACGAATTGCTCTTCAAAAAAATTATATTGCCAGTTTGTGGCTTTAACATTTGCCAGGGTCAAAAGTAAAGAAGTTTTAGTTTGTAAATTTTATTGTCCATTATACTCCGGCCTCTATAAACTATGGACCCCACAGACAGGGCCTGCCATTTCCAGGAATCAGGTAGCTAGGTGAGGACCAAGCAGTTGACATCTGCTGAGGATTAAAATTTTACAACCGATAAAACTTGTAATTTTGTAATAAATAATTTTTAAATAAGAAATTCGGAACCTGTCTGTCTCAACAACTGCAGGCATATAAAATTGTTGATGAAAAGATTAAAACTGTCATTTTCTAGAAGTATCTAGTGAACTGTTGGAGATAGGAAAAAATGGACAACATTTTTAGATTCGCCATCCAAACAACATAACTATTGCAGACCAATGAAATTATCAACACATGAACAATAAATACCATGAAGATAAATAATTTAAACATTCTATAAAGTTTGAAGCGGATTAGTGATGACCCTCAAGACATAAATTTGTGTCAAGTTAAAAATATTCGTCCTAAGACATCAAGAATACTCTGGTTCCGTCTCACGAGCTAGACATACAGAATGACTTGGTTGAAAGTCAACTATTTGGTTGAAAATTCATCTATTTTGTCGAAGATGCATTTATGCAATTTGAGGCAAAAATATGCAAAACACACCAAATTAAATTTTTTCATCAAATCCACCAACATAAATGATAAAAATTGAATTCGGTCTCTTCTCCATATTCTTGATAATATGTGAAGATTATTGTTGTTTATAAATTTATATTTTCTATTAAGGTAGTTCTCGTGCCGAAAATTGGATCTCTAAAAAAATATACATTTTCTATGGTTTTTGAAAATCAAATTGATATTTCTGATGACCTAATTTCACATTAGAAAGATTATATGAAAATAAAAAATTTTGAAAAAAAAAATTATTATAAAAATATATTTTTGCGATTGAATGTTTTTTTAATATTGCTTCTTACGAATTTTGAAAAAATGGTTAAATATTTGTATATGGTGGCAGTTTTTAGAGAAAATATTATCTACAATTCTATTGTTCCCAATTTTGGAAATAATTTTTTTAGTAGCTCAAATCGTAACAGTTTTTTGAAGAGAAAACATTTCTTACCATTGTTTAAGATGCGACAGTAAGAAAAAATGAAGTTACATAAACTGTCTTTAAAATAATTATTTTTCGTGAGTTTAAAATTTGTTTGAAAGTAATTTTTCTAGATTCTATGACATGACCCTTCTTTTAATTTTTGAAAACAAAAGAAGTTTTTTCATCAGATCAAGCTGACGTTTCTTTGAACCAGCTTATCCCCTCCCCCAAACCGTCTTACGTAATTTCTGGATGACCCCTTATATGTACACCTATTCCCGCATTCCCACGAGCACATATAACGACTCAGCTTGTCACACACAGTATAATATGCAAAGGCCCGCCCCCACGTTGCCATGGTAACTGTAGAGCTGCCCGGAGAAGAGAGGAAGGGTGGTAAAGAGAGGATGGGTGGTAAAGAGAGAAAGGGTGGTAAAGAGAGGACGGGTGGTAAAGAGAGGAAGGGTGGTGAAGAGAGGAAGGGTGAAGAACCCAGAGGTGGAGTACCAAGTGGAGTATGGGAGAAAAGGAGACCGAGAGGGATGGAAAATGCAGGAGGGAGGCAGACACTCTTGGAAATTTGTATAACTACCCCCAGGGGCGGTGGGAGGAAGAAGAGGGCGGGAGCACACACATCGATCCGAACCATCCCATTCCAGGCTCCTTCGTCATCTCGGAGCCTCCTAACCACCGATTCTTTAAACCACCCCCTAACCCCCACACCCTACGCGTTCTCACACGTGAGCAATGATGACCGCTCAATGTTTATACATACATTAAAATCCCCCAGAGTTCCTTGCCATCCACCCTATACAAAAGGCTCGCCAACCCCCATCAGTCCATCACCTTCTTGCTCTCTTGTCCTATAGTTTTTCACGATTCATCTCTGTATCTGCCACGTTCATCTTCCCTCTGGCACATTACCCCTAGTGTCAAGGCCAACTCGCAGAGTCAACTTCTCAATAAAGTTTCTTTTTTAATTTAGTGAGATGCAAACTGGGAAGTGGGATCATTTCAAAAAAGGAATTTTCAACATATTGGTTACATTTTCAGCCTGAAAGATGATTTTTCAACTGAAGTTATGAATCTTCAAAAAAAAAAAAAAAGATTAATTTTCAAATGAAAAATCCTGAACAAAAGAAAACTAATTCTTTAACCAAAATGAATCTTATAAGGAATCTGTATTATAATTAGAGAATAACAATCTTCAACGTCTTTTCAGACTAGATGGTGCTAAAGGAGGAAAATTATTTCAAATCATTTTTAAAACTGGGAAAGGGAATCACTTCAAAAAAGAAATTTTCAACATATAGGTTACATGCTCAAACTGGAAGATGATTTTTCAACTGAAGTTATGAATCTTCAACCAAAAAAAAGATGCATTTTTAACTAAAAAATCCTAAACCAAAGAAAATTAATTTTTTAACCAGAATGAATCTTATAAGGAATCTGTATTATAATTAGAGAATAACAATATTCAACTTCTTTTCAGACTAGATGGTGCTAAAGGAGAAAAATTATTTCAAATCATTTTTAAAACTGGGAAAGGGAATCACTTCAAAAAAGAAATTTTCAACATATAGGTTACATGCTCAAACTGGAAGATGATTTTTCAACTGAAGTTATAAATCTTCAACAAAAGAAAGATGTATTTTTAGTTAATCAATCCTAAACCAAAGAAAATTAATTTTTTGACCAAAATAAATTTTATAAGGAATCTGTATTATAATTAGAGAATAACAATATTCAACGTCTTTTCAGACTAGATGGTGCTAAAGGAGAAAAATTATTTGAAGTAATTTTTAAAACTGGGAAATGGGATCATTTCAAGAAAAGAATTTTCAACATAATGGTTACATTTTCAGCCTGAAAGACGATTTTTCAACTGAAGTTATGAATCTTCAACCAAAAAAAAAGATGAATTTTTAACTAAAAAATCCTAAACAAAAGAATAT
>CAKNXH010000819.1:82202-109920 GCA_932178445.1 Andricus quercusramuli | reverse complement strand
GAATTATTGAATTTACATGCATAGAATTGAATTGAATGGAATTGAGTTGAATGGAATTGAATTGAATGGAAATGAATGGAATTGAAGGGAACTGAATGGAATTGAGTAGAATTAAATGGAATGAAATGAAATTGAATTGAATTGAATGAAATTAATTGGAATTGAATAAAATTGGATTGAATTGGATTGGTTTGTATTGGATTCGTGAGAAGTTATTATGTTTTGCGATAAATTACAAAATTAACAGATTTTGAGAGTACCATATTTTGTAACTATATTTGAAAATTATTTAAACAATTTAAATGTATTAAAACAATGTTTTCGTATGAATTTTAAAATTTTATTATTTTCTGGAATCAATTATACAATTAACGAATGTTGAGAGTAATACATTTCCAATGATATTTGGCAATTATTTAAACAAATTTTATTTGTTGAAACAACTTTTTCTTTGTAAATCTTGTAAAGTTCCCATTGTCTGGAAAAATCCAGTTTCTTTATACTATCTCTTCGTATTATTCCCTTATTTTTCAGCATTTTTTTCCTATTTTAGAACTAACACCCTACATTCTTCAACAATAATAATTTTTGAACATTTTTAATCTATGATATTAATTCCAGAAAATAATAACTTTCCATGTTTTTCTGGATGGAAAAAATTGTTTAAACAAACGATTTAAAAATTTTCAAGTATCCTAAACATGAAAATATTACTTTTAATATTTGTTCCGTGCGTCATTGATCCCAGAAAATAACATTTCACGATTGACATATGAAATTTTTTTCAAACAAATGAAAATTTTTTAAATAATTACCAAATATGGTAAGCAAAAAATATTATTTTTGAAATTCATCAACTAGATCATGCATCCAAAAAAATTATAACTTTTAGCGATTTAAGGGCGAAAAAAATCGTTTAAACAATTGAAGATTAGGTAGAAAATACTTAGAAACTTGTCACTCATTTATTTTCTACCAAACAGTTGAATTTTCAGCTTATGAAAGAAAAAACTACAACCAAAAATGGAACAGCTACATTTTCGGATGAAAAATAATTAATTGTGAACAGACAAAAATTAATTTCCAACAAAGTATTTAAATTTTAAAATAAATTGCCTAATTATAAACTAAGTAGCTTAATTTTCAGCCGCAGCAGTTGAATTTTTAAACAAAAATATAAATTTCCAACGAAAAAATGTATTTTCAACCAAGTAATTCGATTTTCTACCAAATTGTTGAATTTTTAAGCCAAAAAGACGAATTTTCTACGAAAGATTGGAATTTTCTATCCGAAAATATATGAATTTTCTGGACAAAAAAAAAGTATGTAACAATTTCAAGCAAAACATACTTGAATTGTATAAAAAAAAACGAATTTTCAACAAAATAGTTGAATCATCAAACACACCAGATCAAGATAAAGTTGAATTTTCAAACAAAAAGATAAATTTTCAATTCAAAATATAAATTTTCTACCAAAAATTGAACAGTTACATTTTCAGTGAAAAACATTAACTCTCAATCAGAAAAAAAAAATAATTTTTAGCAAAATAAATAAATTTTCAGCAAAAAAGATGCATTTTCAACTGAACTTTAGTTAATTTTCAACAAAAAGACGAATTATCAGTAAAATAATCGGAACCTCAAACACACCAGATCAACTTTCAACCAAGGAGTTGGATTTTCAACCAAAAAGCATAAATTTTCGAACAAGAAGATTAATTTTCTACCAAAAAAGACCAATTTTCAACAAAATACATTAATTTTTAATACAGAAAAGATGAATTTTCAATTAGATATATCAATTATCAACCAAAAATGGAATAGTCACAGTGAAGGAAATTAATTATAAAAAAAAAATTCCGCAGAATAATTAAATTTTCAGCAAAAAAAAAAAAAATTTTTGGCTAAAATTATGATCTTTAATAAAATTAATTAATTTTCCATAAAACGGTTCAATATTCAATCAAAGGGTTGAATTTTCAGCCAAAAAGTTGATTTTTCAACCACAAAGGTTAATTTTCAACAAAAAGACGAATTTTCAGCAAAATAGTCGAATCTTCAACCGAACCAAATCAATTTTCAGCCTGAAAGTTGGATTTTTCACCACAAAACATGAATTTTTCAATCAAGAAGATTAATTTTTTACCAAGAAGAATGATTTTTTAACAAAATACATTAATTTTTAACCAGAAGAGACTAATTTTCAATTCGAAATATCAATTTTCACAAAAAATGGAATAGTTACATTTTCAGTGGAGAAAATTAATTCTTAATCAAAAGAAAAATAATTTTTAACAAAATAGTTAAATTCGCAACCAAAGAGATAAATTTTTAACTAAAATTACGACCTTCAACAAAAGCAATGAATTTTCAATTTCAATATTCAACCAAAGAGTTGAAATTTCAGTCAAAAAGCTAATTTTTCAACCAAAAAGGTTATTTTTTGACGAAAAGATGAATTTTCTGCAAAATGGTCTAATCCTCAACAAAATCTGATCAATTTTCAACCTACAAGTAGGAATTTTCAACCAAAAAACGGGTTTACACCAAAATATATGAATTTTTAATCAGAAAAGATTCATTTTTAATTCGAAATATCAATTTTCAACCAAAAATAGAATAGTTACATTTTCAGTGAAAAAAATTAATCCTCAACAAAAAGAAAACTAATTTTTAACAAAAATGTTAATTTTCAACAAATAGATGAATTATCAACAAAAGACATGAATTTTCAGGCAAATACTCGAAATTTCAACTAAAAATATGCTCTCTAAATATGAATTAGTGAAAATTTCACTAGTTGAATTAGTAAATGTATGGTTCACTAACCAAATAGTAATATTTTGATGTTTTACATATGAAATAGTAAATATTTTACCAATAAATTAGTAAAAGTTTTACTAATCTCAATTAGTAAACATGGTTCACTATTATTTAGTAGCTTCGCTTCACTAATTCATTAGTAACTTAGCGCGATCACTAACGAATTAGTGAACTGCAACGATTTTGACCAATCTGAAGTCATATCCTCATATGACATTGCGTAATTGTAAAATTGACATTGACATTGTAAAATATAACAATTTATCTAATTATTTAAGAAGGGTTGAAATACAGGTTGGAAAGACTATTTTTAAATTTGTAAAATTCCTGGTCAAAAATAAATGCACTGTTATTTCCCGGGTTTTGCCGGTCTCATGAGATTCCCGATCCAGCGGCCACCCTGAAATTATCATATTATTGCTCCATTTAACTATGGCCAGTAGACAAAAAGCAACTCAAGATCAATTTATTCATTTATTATCGCCAACGGCCATACCACACTGAAAAAACTTAATACAGGAAGCTAATGTAGACCCAGAAACACTTTTGAAGGATGATTCAGATAAATTTTTAATAAAAAAGCAGGAAGACAAACTAAAAATTATAGGAACACAATTTAAAAATACACATACCAGGCATCTCCATTTGGGAAGAGAAAGACTGAGCGAAATCATTAATAAAGCGGTAATGAACTTAGACAATGAATCAAAAGAAGACAAAAAACACAATAAAAGAGTACTCGCCTTCAATAAACATTTGAAAGCAGATGATACCGAGCTACTAAACGAACAAATTCCGAATTTCTTCACATCTCAAACTAGACTACAGTACATATTCCACAAGCTAAATAATAAAAAGTCTTCGGGTATTGATGGCATACCGAATATAGTTCTAAAACATATCACACCAAAAATAATGAATGATTATTGCATTATATTTAATAATATGCTAAACAATAGTTTCTTTCCCCCACGTTGGAAAAAGTTAAAAATCACTCCAATACCGAAAAAAGGAGATGAAAGCATCAACCCTTCAGATTTCAGACCCATAAGCTTATTACCAAACGTAAGCAAAGTCTTCGAAGTAGTGGTCAAAGACTCAGTATTAAAAGTCTGTGAAGAAAAAGAGGTCATACCGGACTTTCAATTCGGGTTCAGGCATAAACACTCCACAATTCACGCAATAAGTAAGCTTACGTCTGACATCTGCTGGGCTCCTAATAATAAAAAATATGTAGGTGCATGCCTCATAGATCTGGATGATTAGAGAAATGATAACGGAAAAATGTTTCATAATGACGGATGGTAACATCATTATTGATGAAGTTTTTCCAGTACTTAACGGCTTGCATCAGGGGGCAGTACTTTCTCCGATTCTTTTTAGTATCAACATATACGAGTTATCAAAAATGTATGGCCTAAATATAGATCCAATAAAAAAAGCAATAGCATTTGCAGATGACCTAATAATATACATTAAAGGTAAAAGCGCATCCGAGATACAAAATCAGCTACAAGACCTATTTGAAAATATCCAATTCTACTTTTGTACGTGGAAATTAAAAATAAATGTAAAAAAATGTGAAACTATCCTCTTCAGACGCTCTTCAGTAACGCTAATAGAGACGTTAAGAAACACTGGAAAAACTTCGGAATTAAAGAAAATAAAAACGGAGGGGAACAGGTTCCAAACAAAACAATAGTCAAATATCTTGGGGTTAACATAGATGAACACATTTATTTTAACGAACACGTCGAAATTCAGCTGAAAAAGGCAACGAAAGCATTCTCAATGCTGAAGAGGTTATTTTATAATAAACAATTAAATTATAAAATAAAGGTAAATTGTTATGTCATAATAATAAGACCCATATTAACATACGGTTGCCCCATTTGGTACAACATTAGTGCAGCTATGATGGAAAAACTTAGAGTCTTTGAAAGGAAATGTTTAAGAGCCTGCTTAGGAAGATACAGATCCACAGAATCGGAATACCAAAAATATATATCGAATGAAAAAATATATAATATGGCAAATATCATCAAAATAGACTCACACATATTAAAAATCACAAGAAATCATTTCGTTAACACTAGAAAAGTAACAGATAACAATTTAATCTTTGGAACTTACTATCCGAATGATAGTTATTTCGAAAAAGTAATAAAAACCAAATTCATACCACCAGAAGCATTCATATACTTAGACAAAAATGGATATATTCAGGATAAAAATGATATTCCAATAATTTATCACTATAATAGGAAAAAAACAGAAAAAGAAATACTATATGACAAGAACTTAGACACACAAGTACCACACAAGGGCTGGAGATTCAAAGCATGTTTAACAAATAAAGAGAAAAAAGATAAACATAGATTAAACACAGAAAAATACTTTTGGATAGATGAATAGAGTTATCTTTGGTGATCTTTCTTTCTCTCATGTATATATGTATATAGGAAAAACCAAACATCATACACCAAATATTGTACCAACAAAGACTAAGTTAAATAAAACTATCGTTTTAGTATAAGTTTAAACCAAAGTTTGTATATAGTTAGATCGAACACACAATTGAATGAATAAAATTATACAAATAACGTAACCAAGAAGTACGGAAAGGAAGCTATAACCAAAGTTCATGAACAGAATAGTAAAAACAAAAACAAAGCAATGTATATAGTTAGATAGTGCGCATAATTAAATACAGAGATTCAGACAAATATATTAAGATAACTCAGATAACTTAGGTAATCAGATATTCGTTAGCTATACTAATGATTAAAAAGTGAACGCAAGATTAGAAATGAGGTTATGAGAACTCATACTACAAAAAATCATCCACGATTCCCATCCTAAGAGATACATATTACTGTTATATTTTCATCTCATTTCATTCATTGTTATATTTTCATCTCATTTATATCCTTTGTTGTCATTTATCGCATTATATTTTATTGAGGTTAAGTTATTAACATTAGGAACAACGCAAAGACAGGGTCAGTTTTATAAGCCAAATTTCTGACTAAAGATCCAACGAAAAAGTACATGACACGCTTACTTAATTGTAAAATAGTATTTGTGATTAAATAGTGTAGATATTAGTTTAATATAAGCTGGCATATGCAATATTAAAGGCATAAACAAAAGAATGTGACTTCGAGAGCAATATGTAGCCTGTAAGTCCTAAGTGGAAAAATGTGAAAAATTATTCATTGTTTATTATGAATTCTTCGACTGTAATGTATATATGGCTAATCAATAAACGAATTAAAAAAAAAAAAAAAAAAAAAAACCAGTTCTCGTTAGAACACTGAATTTAAGCAGTGTGGGGCGCGGTTTGTATTTGGATGGGTGACCATTCGGGAATACTACTGCGTGTTGTTTTATAATCTCCTTTCAATTTATATTTATTTTGAAAAAATTAATTCTTTCACTGAACAATTAGTGCCTTTTTACTGTATAATTAGTGACCTTTTACTCTTCAATTAGTACACACTGCAATGACAGGGATTACTAATTGCTTAGTGGAATTTCACTAATTTCACAAGTGGACAATTTCCACTAATCAAATTAGTAGTTTTCTACTAATCGTGAGTGGCCGACTTCTCTCTAATTGAATTAGTGAAATTTCACTAGCAATTAGTGAAATTTCACTAATTCAGATTTAGAGAGTGAATTTCTAACCAAAAATGGAATAGTTAAATTTCCTGAAATCGCTAACAATCATGTCCCACTTTTTTAAAAGTAAAATTACTCAAATAAAAATATTTTGGGTTTCCAGCTATTTAAGAAGATTTTTTGTGACATTTTCGATTAAAATCGAAATGATACTTTTGTATCGCCAGATTCACTCTTAAATTGCTTTATCCCACCCGAATTTTTTCGATTAATTTCAATATCAGTAAATTTATTATTCTAAAAATGAACTACAAATTTTAAAATGCTAGAGCAGTATCCATATGATCCTTTGGATTTCAGCTCGTGTGGCACCGAATTTGTCATGGATGAAGAATAAAAAGGGTGAATCATAGTGCCTTATAAATTCTGGACAATGATGGATAGAATTTTATCAAATAATTCACTATTTGAAGGGTCTAACCCCGCAGTCACATATCCCCTACAAAAAATTCTAGAAGAGCTTCCTAAAAATATAAATTAGAAATAATGTATTGATTTTCCATAATTTGGGGTGATACGAAATTGGGTGCGTGGTATTGCACCCTTCACTTGTTTATATTGGTTGTGAATATAATACACGTTTGTCTCCTTTTTGTATTTATAATAAAAAATATGATACATAATGCAATCCTAAGCTTTGATACATTATTTATTTTAATCAGTTTTTTTCCAGTTTTGATTTTTGCCAACTTTCTTGCACCATTTATATTCTATTTTCTAATTACTAGAAGCAAATATAACTATTCAAATATTTTAGGATATTCTCAAAAAACTTAAACAAATTTCTAGTCAATTAAAAATCAAATTTTTTTGTTCTGAATTTTTTTTATTTAAGTATTGAATACTTAACTAGGAACTCAAATAAATCGAAGCATCAGAACTCTTCTGAATTGAAAGTATTTAAAATTAAAGTCAAATAAATTTAATTTACCAATTTATCAAAATCTTCAAAATTCAAAATAAATTTGTTGATACCAATGAAAAATTATTTTTTTCACTACAGTTTCTATAGGGCTTTGAATAGTTTTTTCATTATTCACAAAATTTTTCGGAAAAGTAAATATTTGAAAAATTTGAAAAACATCTGAAAAGAAAGCTTAGGTTTTTTTAAAATACTTTCGAGTTATAAAAAATGGATATCTTATTATTCATTTGTAAAAATAAGCATTCAGTGAAGGACAGAAAAGTTCATTTTCAACCAAGAAAGATGAATTTTAAAAAAAATGACTTTTCAATAATAATAGATGAATTTGTAATCCGAAAGGACGAATTTTTAACAACACAGTATAATTTCCGACAAAAAAGATGACTTTAACGAAATAGTTGAATTTTCAACAACAATATCAAATTTTCAATTAAATAGTTGAACTTTTTTCCAAATAGCTGAATTTTTATCTTACAAAGATGAATTTTCAACCAAAAAGGATTATTTTCTACCAAAAGACGATTTTTAAACACAAAAAAAACAACTAATTTCCAACAACAACAAAAATTATAAGCCAGTTGAATTTAACGAAAAAATACGAATTCTCAAAAAAAGATAAATTTTTAACAAAATGGTTTAATTTTGAGAAACAAAAATGAATTTTTAACCAAAAATGGAATCGCTAAATTTTTAGTTAAAAAAATAATTTAAAACAAAAAACGAACTCTCTAGTCAGGTAAATTCAGCTAAATAAGAACAATTTTAAACAAAGTAGTTGAATCCTCAACCAAAATGATGAATTTTCAACAAACAAGATTAATTTTCAACAAAAAAACAACAAATTTCCAACAGAATAGTTTTTTTCAGAAATAGTTTAATTTTTGACCAAAAAGTTTAATTTTTTTAAAAGTAGTCTAGTTTTTCGAAAAAAAAAAAAATTCAATAAAAACGTTCATTTTTAACTGAATTGCGTAATTTTCTACCAAATTGTGGATTTTTCAAGCTGGAAAAATAAATTTTCTACAGATTAGCTGAATTTTCTACCCGAAAATATGAATTTTCAACAAATTTCGAAATTTTACTTTTGAATGAAAAACACAAAATAGGACATATTTTCTACAAATCCTCAACTCAAACATGAATTTTTAACCAGAAATGATAAATTTTCAGCCAAAAATGGAATAGCTACATTTTAGTGAAGAAAATTAGTTTTCAACCACAAAAGAACGACTTTTAAGCAAAATAGTTAAATTTTCAACCAATGAGATGAATTTTCAACTACAATAATGAATCTAAAAAAATGAATTTTCAAGAAAAAAGTATAACCAAAGGATAAATTTATCAAATAAGATTCATTTTTAATCCAAGTAGACGAATTTGGAACAAATTCAATGAATTTTCTACCAAATAATTGACTTTTCAATTTATAAAGAAAACATTTTCAACCAAAGATAGAATAGCTAAATTTTCAGATAAAAAAATTAATTTTAACAAAAACCAAAAATGAATTTTCAACAGAATAGTTAAATTTTCAAATAAATAGTTTATTTTTTAACTGTTAACTATTTTTTCACCAATTCTCAAATTTTGTGACAAAAAGAGGATTTTTCTTACAAGGTAGCTGAATTTTCAACCCAAAAATATGAATTTTTGACAAAAAAGTTAATCTTAATTAAGCTAATCTAAGTTAAACAAAAAAAGTTAACCTATATTGGAATTCTTAACTAAAATGATGAATCTTCAACAATAAAAATGAATTTTTTACCCAAAAAGATCAATTTTCAAGAAAATATTTGAGTACTAAACTAAAACAGGATAGTTTTCAACAAAGCAGTTACATTTTTAACCAAGGAAAATAAATTCTAAGCCAAGAAATAATTTTCGACAAAAAAAATATGAATTGAAAAAAAAACATAAATTTTCATCCAGAAAGGTTCAATTTTTAACAAAAAATGAAAATGTTAGATTTCCAGAGAAGAAAATATATTCCTAACAATAAAAATGTCTTTTTAGCAAAATAGTTAATTTTTCAACCAAGGAAATGAATTTTCAACCTAGATTATGAATCTTTAAAAAAATGCATTTTAAGAAAAAAGTTCAATATTCAGCAAAAGAGTTGAATTTTCAATGAAATGATTAATTTTTAAATTAAGGAGATTAATTTTGTACAAGAAAAAATAAATTATCAACAATATACATGAATTTTCAACCAAAATCGTTAAATTTCTACCAAAAAGACGAATTTTCGACCAAATAATAAAATTTTCAACTAAGATGAATTTTCTCTAAATAAGATTATTTTTTTATCGATAAAGGCGAATTTTCAACAAAATACATGAAGATTCAACTGAAGGAGATCAATTATAAGTTCCAAAAAATCATTTTGTACCAAGTCAAGTGCATTTTTAACAAAATAATTAAATTTCAAATTAGAAAGATACATTTACAACCATAAAAATAAATTTTCTAGAAAAAATACGAATGAGTAACAAAATACATGAATTTTCAAGTAAAGAAGATTTTTTGACTGAATAGTTAAATTTTAAACTAAAAAAGATTTTGCAACTAAAAATGTTACAGTAACATTTTAAATTAAGAGAATAAAAAAGAATAACTGCTTAAGAACGGTCCAACTGTGAACGCCAAAAAATTTGATTATTCTAAAAACGTTGAAAATTATATTATTTTCGTTTGAAAATTTTCAAAATTAATGAACTCAAACTTGAAGCGTTTTTAAATTGAACAATTCCAAACCTTGTCTAAAATAATATTATTCCTGAATCAGAATCTAGAGCCTAAGTCGTTAAACATTGATCATTGTCGGAATATACTCTATTGAGTACTCGCACACTGCGGCCCTTCCGAGACTATAGTCGCAACCCCCTCCTCCTGCGCGCTAAGGAAATGCGTGGGCCAGCAATTCCAGGAATTCCTAAGCCACGAGTTCCTAATACGAGATTCTAGTGTACTCAATTTTTTCTTATCGAATGTTTTTTTAGAAACTTTTACAAAATATAATATCTGTAAGAGTCTTTAACGTTGGAGAACCCAAAATAGGAAAACAAAGAAGAACAAAGTTGTATCAACTCTATCGGACAAGTATATTAAAATCTTAAATTTTATTAGCATTATATTATTATTAAAAAAAAATTATTATTATATAAAAATAAGATTATATTATATTAAAACCTTAAAAATCTTAAAAATAATTCTGGAATAAAATTGTGAGATTCATTAAAATCGTCAAAATCAGTGATTTCATTAAGACAGTTGTCCAGTTCTTTTTTGATAAAAACCATTTCAGAAAAGACTCTTTTAATAGGATGATTCTCTGGATGCAAAACTTCACTCTCATCCAAAAAAAAAAAATAAGAAATATTATCTATAATATTTTTCCTTGACTAATTTTTTATTTTTCTTGGTCATTAATACTCAAAGACCAGCATCTTAATCTTGAAATGCTTCTAACATAGAATCTTTTATAAACGGAATAAAACAGTATTCCAGACACAGATTATAACAAAAATATTTTTTCTACTATAAAAGATGACTTTCGAATAAAATACTTGAATTTTCAACAAAATAATTGAATTTTTAACATTATACTTGAATTTTCAAACTACCAAGATGACTTCCTAACAAAACGTGTCGTAGTTTATATTTTAGTCAAAAAAGATGAAATTTATACAATTATATGTACATTTCTACCCTACAAAAATAAACTTTCAAACCAAGAAATTAATATTTTTTACCAAAAAAGGAAACTTTTCAAGTAAAAAAGATCAATCTTCATATAATGGAAAAGTTACATTTTCAGTTAAAAAATTAATTTAAAAAAAAATACTTTTCCACTAAACAGTTAAATTGTGAACCAATTACATAAGCGTTCAATAAACAAAAAATATTTAACAATGAAGTTTAACTTTTACCCAAGTAGTTGAATTTTCAATTCAAAAAGATTAATTTTCAATATAATAGTTAAACTTTCAACTCAAACTCAAGCAAAGAAGGATATTTTCAACCAAAAAGTTGCATTTTCATAAAAAAAAGAACTTTCTACCAAAGCAGATATGAATTTTCAAATCAAGAAGATGAATTTAAAAAAAATAGTTGAATTTCCATTTAAAAAAAAATTCAGTGGACTTTTCAAGATCAAAATATGAATTCTTCAACAAAAAATAATTTTCTACGAACAAAATTGAATTTTCAATCTAAATAGACGAATTTTTACCAAGAAAGAATGACTTTCCAACAAAATTGTTGAATTCTCTACCCAGTATTTGTATTTTTATCCAAAATGGATGAAATTTTAAAAACAGATGATTTTTTAATAAACTTTTTTTTATTAGTTGAATTTTCATCCAAAAAAGATTCCAGTTCTCTTTTCAAGTTCAAAATATGATTTTTTTAACAAAAAATATGTTTCCACGAACAAAATTGAATTTCTAATTAAAAAGACTAATTTTTGCAACCAAAAAAGGATGAATTTTCGACGAAATAGTTGAATTCTCTACCAAATAGTTGCATTTTTATCAAAGAGATGAAATGTGTACTAAAAGAGATGAATTTTTAATGAAAATTGACAAATTTGTTGTTAAATTTAACTTTCATCCTCAACAGATTTCAGTTCATTTTTCAAATTCAAAATATAAATTTCAAACGAAAAGTAAATTTTCTATGAAATAGTGAAATTTTCAACAAAACAGTAAAATTTTCAACAAAGAAGTAGAATTTTCAAACAAAAGTATGACTTTTTAACAAAATAGTTTAATTTTCAACCAAACAGTTGCATTTTTATCCAAGAAAGATAATATTTCTCTTAAAACAGATTAATTTTCAATTTGGAAAAAAAAATAAATTTTCATTCAGAAAAAATTCAGTTCTCTTTTCAACACCAAAATATTACATTTAACCTTAAAGTAAATTTTCAACAAAACAGCAAAATTTTTAACCAAAAACTATGACTTTTCAAAAACATTGTTAAATTTTCAACCAAACAGTTGCATTTTTGTCCAAGAAAAATGAAAATTCTACTGGAACAGGTGAATTTTTAAATAAAAAAAAACATGTTCAAAAAAAGAGTTGAATTTTCATCCAAAAGGATTTCAGTTGACTTTTCAACAGAAAAATACGAATTTTAAACAAAAAGTAAATTTTCTAAGAAAAAGTTGAATTTTTAACAAAACAGTTGCATTCTTATCCAAAAAAGATGCAATATTTCAACAAAAAAAGGAACTTTTAAATTGAAAAGAGAAATATTTTTCATCCAAAAAAGATTTCAGCTGACTTATCAGCAACACAATATGAATTTGAAACAAGAGTACTATGTTCTACAAAAAGAGTTGAATTTTTGACCCAAGATGACAAATTTTTAACAAAACAGTTGAATTTGAACAAAAAAGATGTCCAAAATAACATTTACCACAATTGCAAGAGAAGCGGTAAACAACGGTAGTCTTTTCTAAGGTTTCTAATTGGTATTTGCCTAATTTAATCATTTCATCAAGTTTAGGATCAATACTAAAGGAGGTGCTAATTTCATAAGTTTTTGAAAGTTTTTTTACATTCTCTAAAATTTTACCATAGTATGGAATAGTAATAGTGGTTTTGGAATCAAATTCTTTTTTGATAATGTTATTAGAGTTATTAATTCTGTTTTTGTTATTAAGTTCTTCCAGTCTGTTATCAATTTGTTTATCAATAATATTTAGTAAAAAGTTATTCAGGAAAAGATAATGTTTAACTATTTTTAAGTTATCGTTATGAAATTTATTATCCGAAAGTAGAGTAGCTGAATCAACTAAGCTCTTTATGATAGCTATTTTTTTGGAATTAATTTTTCGATAGAAAATTAAGTAAGCAGCCAGAATATGTTGATTTGCGAAACCAATTAGTACAGATGGTACCATTATCATTTTTGATAATGCTAATAATAAGAAAGTTAATAGTATTATTATTTTCTATTTCATGTATAAATTGTGTTTTTTCATGAATTTAGTTAAAAATTGTTGATAGTAATTTAAATTTTATCTTCAGGAATAATAAAAAATGTATCATCCACATAACAAAAGTTGGAACGGATTTGAAAACCTAGTTTATGGAAAATCTCGGATTCTAAATCTTGCATTAACATGACGGTTAAATTATTGAAATTAGGAGAACCCATGGGAGTTCCAAAAGTTTGTCTATAAAAAATATTATCAAAATGAAAATAAATATTATCCATTAGAATAACACTTCCATGAGGATCCATTAGGTTAATGTCATCAGAAGGAATAATAATTTTATTTAGTTTTTGTTACAAATCAATAGAATTTTTAATAAAAGATTTAGGTTCAGGAAGAGCAGAGTTTAAAATATTATCAAACAACATAGCCATAGTATATGTGGGAAAATTAATATTTCCAACAACAGGTCTCAAAGGAAAATCATTTTTATCAATTTCAGGAAGTCCATAAATTCTAGCCAGATTAGTATTTTCTGTGATAAGGTTTGTTTCTTCTGTTTTGTCTCTCTATGTTGGAACCTAAAAACCCTTTTAGTCTCCATTCGTTAATTTTATTAGAAGTTTTATTTTGTGTAGATTTTATGGGGTTATACTCAATTTCTTCATATGTTGTGTTATCATATAACATCAATTCCATTTTGTTATAGTAATCTTGTTCAATAAGGATAACAGTAACATTAGCTTTATCAGCACGAGTTATAAAAAGATCTTGATGTCCTTTGAGAAGGGTTTTAGTTGCAGCAATATTTTTAGAAATGATTCTATCTGTATCAGAAATTATGTTAGGTTTGTTAATGGATTGATAAGATAGAGAAAGAATTGTATTTCCTAATTCTGCTTGTAATTTATCTGGAATCATATCAATGCTACATCTTCCACGATTTCAAATATGTCTTGATTTTTGAAAGTTGAAAAAGTAGAGCTAAATCAAGGTTATTAAAATTTGGATGTATAAAATATTCTGCAGCTTTTTCTCCAGATTAGACATAAGGTTTACGATTGAGAACATTTTGATGTTCAATATTATAATAGTCATCATTATCTAGTGAAGAAAAAATAAAATTTTCGATTCTAATCGCTTGTTTCTATAGAGAATTTAAATGGTTGTGAACATCAGAAACATGATATCTGGTTAACTGAATTTGAGCTCCCTTCAAAAAATTGTTTTCACTAACAGAAATACAGCAATGCTACATTGTTCAACCCGGAATACAATACTTCGATTCCGATCCTCCGATTTGCACGAGCATCGAAGACCACAATGCTCGATTTGCCCCGTATCGCGACCAAAAAAGTAAGTACCAAGAGCATAAGCAAGTAAGTATTCTACTTTGGATGAATAAGCGGGGTGGGCCGGGGCAAAGAAGTGGGGATCGTGCATGCGTGGCGTGGGTGGAGATGGACCCCTTGGGGCAGAATTATCATACCCACACACCAGAGTACCCGGCCTGATCTAATCACACTCCCATATACATAAAATAACTGCTCTACGGGGCCCTATGGGGCACGCGGTGCTGGTCCGAGAGAGAGGCGGATTGTTTTCAGCTGGGACTCGAGTATAAATTGGCCAATTATTCGGAAATAAGGTAATTATATAAGAAGGGAGTGATCTCCGATAGAGGGATGGAGTGGGGCAAGAGGAGATCAAAGGGGGAGGCAAGGGGCGAAGAATCGAAGAGAGAAATCAAAGGCGATTATCTGCCTATGAGGCAGAAATCGGCGAGGTGGCTCTCTATACTCTCCCGTGCCCCTGAGGTGCTGGCGATGGTGCAATGCAATGGTTGGGGGACTGACTCTTCAGCAGATGTTTTTCTAAATGGAGACGAATTAGTCGATAAATAACGATCGATCGTGCACGCATCAGGAGAGATTGTACATGCATCAAAAATATTGGTTCACGTATCTTAGTTCCTCAAATCACAGCTACACGAGACGCCAAAGCAGGTGTCTTCCATAAGCCATCGGAGGCTTTGATGTTCCAATCCATTTGTTGAATGCTCTTTGCAAAAAGGCTCGAGTTTCAATTTCTACATAGTTTATTGCTTCAAGTATGATCCTATCAGCATCGTTAAAAAGCTTAGAGAATTTACAACTATGAAACAAAGAAGAATCTGAAAGATAGGGTAGTCCTAGACATGAAGGTTTTTCCAAATTTAGCCTGCTCAAGAGCAGGCTTTCTCAAGATTGAGAAAGATTTCCTAGGAATGTGAAAAGCAACAACAAATCTACAATTTTTTCAACTGCTGCAATTCCTACAGTTATTTTGAAGTCACTTTGAACCACAATCTATTTTTTTATTGATATCTCAAGTCTTGGAAATTTGCCAAAGATACCGGAACGCCAAAGATGGTGTCTTTGATCACCATTGGAGGCTTTGATGTTCCAATCTATTTGTTGAATGCTCTTTGCAAAAAGGCTCGAGTTTCCATTTCTACATATTTTATTGCTTCAAGTATGATCCTATCAGCATCGTTAAAAAGCTTGGAGGATTTATTACTATGAAACAAAGAAGAATCTGAAAGATAGGGTGGTCCAAGACATGAAGGTTTTTCCAAATTTAGCCTGCTCTTGAGAAAGATTTCCGAGGAAGGTGAAAAGCAACAACAATTATACAACTCTTTCAACTACTGCAATTCATACAGTTATTTTAAAGTCACTTTGTAGCACCATCTATTTTTTTATTGATATCTCAAGTCTTGGAAATTTTCCAAAGATAACGAAACGCCAAAGCTGGGGTCTTTGATCGCCATCGGAGTCTTTGATGTTCCAAAACATTTGTTCAATACTCTCTGCGAAAAGGCTTGAATTAAAATTTTTATATATTTTTTTGCAAGTACGATTCCATCAGCGTCGTCAAAAATCTTATAGAATTTTGTGATGTAAAGTTATAAGGAAGAGTCTGAAAGAGAAGGCAGACCAAGGCATGAAGGTTTTTAAAATTAAGCCTGCATTCAAGATTTTCTAGAAAAGTAAAACAAAAACAATTTCACAATTCTTACATTTTTTTGAAAACAATTTATACCACCATCTGTTTCTATTTTCATCTCAAGTCTAATAAATTTACTAATGATACCAGAGCGCCAAAGCTGGTGTCTTCGATCGCCTTGAGAGTCTTTGATGTTCCGATGTATTTGTTGAATGCTCTTTGCAAAACGTATTAATTTTCAATTTTTTCATTTTCTTTTCCTTTGAGTAGCATCACATCAGCTTCGTTGTAAAGCGTGGAGAATTTATTCATGCAAATTTATAAGGAAGAGTCTGAAAATCAAGGTAGTCCAAGTCATGAGGGTGTTCAAAATTAAACTGTTAAGAAACATTTTCTAATTTTTCAAGAATCCTAATTAAGACATTACGTAAAATCCTCGCATCGAATCCATGCAAAGTTCAGCAGTCTTCCCTTTTTCACAGAAAATTTTGGGTAATGTCTTATTTCAAAACTTCCATCTGGTCTTAGGTGCGTACAAATATTTTTGAGATTTGATCAGTCAAATGGGTTTTTTTCGATAGAGTTCCGGTTTCCGGATGGTCAAACGGAATCTTCTGTTAGAACTCATCAGGATGACTGAAATGAAAATCTTAGATAAAAATTGTACAAATCTGATTCAGCTTGACAGTTCACAAATCAGGAAAATATCCATAATCTAAGGAGTCGGTTGTCCTAAAAGAAAACGTAATGTTTTTTATCACGCATCCCCCAAACTTGTGTATATTTTTCCAAAATCTAGAACCGGGAAATAAATTTTTTTTTTTAAATAAAACAACAATACGAATTTATTTTTTCACCAAATAGAACAAGTTTTGGTGGGTACGTGATTAAAAAAACATTAGGAGTTCCAAAAAAATCCCTATTGGAGAGTATCACAGGCCACGGACTCCATTAGTAATTCAAAATAGTTTCAGCTGTAGCATTTTGAGAAATAGTAGCAAAAAAGTGTCATGCAATTTTATAAATATTTAAAATACTGAAAATTCTTGAGATCCTCTAAAAATACCTGGAAAACTCATCAATCCTTTTAATTCTTTCAAATTCTTTGGAATCACTTGAAATCCCTTGAAATCATAATTTCTTTTCAAATCCTATGAATGTCTAAGATATGATGAAAGTCCCTTTAGTTTTTGAATGTCTTAAAATTTTCTATAATCTCACGAAATTCTTTGGAATGTCATGAAATTTCTTAAAATCATTTAAAATACTCTATATTTATTTTAGTTCGTAGACATTTTTCAAATACCCTAAATCTTGAGAATACCTAAAAATCTTTTAAAATCGTGTACATCTTGAAATCTTATAAAACACTTTCCATAAACAAATTTACAGTTTGACTATTTTTCAATGAATGGCATCTTATAAATCCAATTAAATGTGGAAAGTGATTAAAAGTGATTATAAATCATAGAATATTTGAAAATTTTAACCCTTCATATTTTTCACAAAATAAATTATGAACAAGTTCTAAGCCTAGTCATCATGAAAAAAAAAAAATTATTTTATCCAGTGTATCATATTGTATACATCTGAATATTAATTTTTGATTAAGATGAAATGTGTCTATTTTTTCATTGTTATTGTTACTAACAAATTATTTAATAAATATTCTATTATAACAGTTCTTTACAGCAATAAAGCTGTTTTTCTCCTAGATACAAATTTGATATTTATTAATAAGTTTTGAAAATAAATTATTTCAAATTGAGAAAATACTGTTGCTAGTATAGTTATTTATAAATGAATACTAAAAGTGGGTGATTTTGGAATTTGCTTATAATTTATATTAATAACAATAAGAAGGATTAAAAGTTCATAATGTTCTGTGATTATGAATCATTTTAAAACGTATTTTCAATTGTTTTTATGAGAAAAAAAGTTGTTACCTATTTAAGAATCGCAAAATGAATATGTGTTTGATCACTTTTAATTGAGAGTCAGCAATACACTTTTTGGTTGTCTGAAATTGTTTAAATAACAATGTTCTTCCATATAGAAACATTCTTAGGTCAGGCAGTTCTTGTTTTGTGAATGTTATGAATTTCAAAATTCAAACTTCTTCTTTCAAAATTTTGTTCTGTTTAGTGAAATTTTGGTATTAATATATAATTTTAATCATGTATCTAAAATATATTTGTTTTCTTGATGCTGAATTTATTATGGAATGACCCTTGAATAATTAAGGATGATATACTTCATATAGAAACTGCCTTTAGTCAGACGATCTTTTTTTAACTATAATGTTATTAATTTTCAAATTTGAACATTTTGTTTCAAAATTGAGTTTTGTTTCGTGAAATTTTGAAACCAATTTAACATTAAAATTATGTAAACTATATTTGTTTCTTTAATGTTGAATATTTACTGGAATTTGAAGAAGATTTTTTATTGGCATTAGGGTCGATAATGTTAATTTTCTTTGTGTTTTATAATTAATTTTTGAAAAGATATCTATTTTAAGCACACTAAAGTTAGATTTTCTATGTTTCGTCCTACCTTATACATTTTAATTGATCTAAATTAATTTAAAAACTAAATTTTGTTGTGTTTTTTTGAAATATCAAAAATCGAAATTTATATTCAATATATTAAGTTTCAACCCCTATCCGTGATTCAAATGCACTATATTATTGACTGCAAAATTTATCAAATTTACAAGCTTATGAACGAAATTTTTTTGTTTGTTTGAAAAATATACATTATAATGAATTTAGATCAATTAGAATGTGTAAAGAACGATGTTCTTTTATGAAGGAACATTCTTTGGTCAGACAGTCCTTTTTTTGTAACTATTATGAATTTCATAACGCAGCCACACAAAACAAAATCTTTTTCAGGTTCTGGAGGTCAGACCATGTTTATTATATGTTTTTGGGGTCGCTGAATCCTAATTCGAGGTCTAAAAAATCCCAGAAAGTCAGGGTTCTGACATAACCTCAAGAAACCTGATGAAACTTTTTTTCCCCGAGTCCGGGGATCAGAGGATGTTTACTACGTTTTTGGGGTCACTGAATCCGAATCCGTAGTGTAAGAAACTCCAGTACGTCAGGAATGAAAAAGGATACGATTTTTTCAGAGACACCAAAAACATATAATAAACATGGTCTGACCCCCTTACTCGGAAAAAAGGTTTCATGAGCTTTTTTTAAGGTTATGTCTAAGCCCTGACTTGCTGGGATTTTCTGAACCTCGGATTAGGATTCAGCGACCCCAAAAACATATAGTAAATATGGTCTGATCTCCAGACCCGGAAAAAGATTTTTATTAGGTTTTTTTGAAGTTATGCCAGAACCCCTCGCATTCGGAATCAGTGACCTAATTTTCTTTCCTAATTTTGTTTTGTTTTGTGAAATTTTGGAATCCATTTTCAATTTTAATTATATTTGTATACTATATTTGTTTGCTGGATGCTGAATATTTACTGAAATTAGGGCCTTATTTCTATATCAAATAGAGAAAGTGCGCTGCTTAAGATGAGGGACCATATTTAAATTACGTAACAGTTCAGGGGGGGGGGGGTCGAGACATTTTGTTAGGATTTGTTACGGTAGGGATGAGGGGGTCCTTCACTCATGTACGTAATTTTTGCAAATTCGCTAAAACTTTCTCCTGCAGATTATCTTTTTATTGTTCGTTATAAGTTTTATTATTTGGTTGAAAATTTAACAATTTTCTTAAAAAGGCATCTTTATTTTGCAAATTCAACTGTTTTGTTAAAAATTCGTCTTTTTAGATTAGAAATTCAACTTTTTTTACATAATAATAAGTTTGTGTTTAAAATTCATATTTTGTTGCTGATAAGTCAACTGAAACATTTTTTGGATGAAAAATATTTTTTCTGAAAATTTGTCATTTTAATAAATTTGAAAGTTCATATTTTCAGTAGAAATATTGCATCTTTCTTGAACAAAAATTTAACTGTTTTGTTGAAAATTCAACTATTTCCTAGAAAATGTACCTTTTGTTCAAAATTTGTATTTTTCGGTTGAAAAGTCTATTGAAATCCTTTGGGATGAAAATTCAACTCTTTTTTGAAAATTTGTCTCTTCGATTCAAAAATTCACCTGTTTTAGTAAAATTTTCATTTTTCTTGGACGAACATGCAACTTTTTGGTTAAAAATTTAATAATCTTGTTAACAAGTCATACTTTTTGGTTAAAAATTCGACTATTTTTTGAAAATTTGTCTTTCTGATTTAATAATTCACCCGCTTGAGCAGAAATTACATCTTTCCTGAATGAAAATGCAACTGTCTAGTTTATAATTCAACAATTTTGTTGGAACGTCATCCTTTTTGGTTGAAAATTCTGCTGGTTTGTTGAAAATGTAACTATGTTGTAGAAAATTTTCTTTTTGGTTAAATTCAATATTTTGTTGTTGAAAAGATAACTGAAATCTTTTCTGGATGAAAATTTAAATATTAAAATTTTTTTTTTAAATTAGAAATTCATCTGTTTTAAGAGCAATTTTATGTTTCTTGGATAAAAATGCAACAGCTTGGTTGAAAATAAGACTATTTTGTTAAAAAGTCATACTTTTTGGTTGAAAATTCTGCTGTTTTGTTGAAAATTTAACTATTTGTTTTTTAATTTGTCTTTCTGATTTCATAATCCACCCGCTTGAGCAGAAATTACATCTTTCCTGAATGAAAATGCAACTGTCTAGTTTATAATTCAACAGTTTTGTTGGAACGTCATACTTTTTGGTTGAAAATTCTGCTGTTTTGTTGAAAATTTAACTATTTTGTAGAAAATTTAATTTTTGGTTAAATTCAATATTTTGGTTTTGAAAAGAGAACTGAAATCTTTTCTGGATGGAAGTTCAACTATTTCCTAGAAAACGTCCTTTTTGTTTAAAATTCGTATTTTTCTGTTGAAAACTCAATTGACATCCTTTTGGATGAAAATTCAACTTTTTTTTGAAAATTTGTCTTCTTGATTTAAAAATGCACCTGTTTTAGTAGAATTTTATTTTTTTGGACAATGCATCTGTTTGGTTGAAAATTCAACAATTTTCTTGGAAAGTTTTGGTTAAAAATTCTGCTGTTTGGTTGAAAATTTACTTTAAGGTTAAATTAAAAATTTTGTTGGTAAAAAGAGAACTGAAATCTTTTTTGAACGAAAATTTAACTATTAAAATTTTTTTTTTTAATAATCTGTTTTTGAAATTTCATATTTTTTGGAAGAAATACAAATACTGGGTAGAGAATTCAACGATTTTGTTGAAAATTCATCCTTTTTGGGTGAATATTCATCTATTTAGATCGAAATTTTGATTTTGTTCGTAGAAACTTATTTTTTGTTGAAAAATTCATATTTTGATCTTGAAAAGTCAACTGGGATTTTTTTTTTGGGAAAAATTTAAACCTTTTTTTTTTTTATTTGAAAATTCATAATCCGCTTCGGTAGAAATTTCTTTTTTTTTTATGAAAATGCAACTTTTTTGGTTAAAAATTATCCTTCATTGCTTGAGTTGAAAGTTTAACTATTTTGTAAAAAAATCCTCTTTTTTGTCGAAAAATTTAAGATTTGGCAAAAATTAAACTGTTTCGTTGGAAAAAACTTTGTTGTTGCAAATTCATATATTTGTCTAAGAATGGAACTTTTTAGTGGGAAATCAAATTATTGTTTGAAAATTTGTCTTTCTGATTTCATAATCCACCCGCTTGAGCAAAAATTACATTTTCCTTGGATAAAAATGCAACTGTTTGGTTTAAAATTCAACAATTTTGTTGAAAAGTCATACTTTTTGGTTGAAAATGATGCTGTTTTATCGAAAATTAAACTATTTTGTAGAAAATTTACTTTTTGGTTAAATTCAATATTTTGGCGTTGTAAAGAGAATTGAAATCTATTCTGGATGAAAATTTAACTATTTAAAATGTTTTTCTAATGAAAAATTCATCTTTTCTAAGAGAAATATCATCTTTCTTGGATAAAAATGCAACTGTTAGGTTGAAAATTATACTATTTTGTTAAAAAGTCATACTTTTAATTGAAAATTCTACTTTTTTGTTGAAAATTCTACTGTTTTGTTCAAAATTTCACTATTTCGTAGAAAATTTACTTTTCGTTTGAAATTTATATTTTGGCTATGAAGAATGAACTGAAATCTATTCTGGATGAAAGCTCAACTTGACAAAAAATTTGTCGTTTTTTATTAAAAATTTATCTCTTTTAGTACACATTTCATCTCTTGGATAAAAATGCAACTATTTGGTAGAGAATTCAACTATTTCGTCGAAAATTCATTTTTTTTTTTGGTTGAAAAAATCCGTCTTTTTTAATTATAAATTCAATTTTGTTCGTGGAAACTTATTTTTGGTTAAAAAATTCATATTTTGATCTTGAAAAGTCAACTGAAATCTTTTTGGGATGAAAATTCAACTAATAAAAAAAATGTATTAAAAGTCATTCTTTTTAGGTAAAAATTCGTCTATTTAGATTGAAAATTCAATTTTGTTCGTAGAAAGTTATTTTTTGTTGAAAAATTCATATTTTGATCTTGAAAAGTCAACTGGATTTTTCTGAATAAATGTTCAACTTAAAAAAAATGTGTCCTTTTTTTATTAAAAATTTATCCGTTTTAGTACAAATTTCATATTTCTCGGATAAAAATTCAGTCATTTGGTAGAGAATAGAAATTTCATCTTTTTTTTGGACATAAATGTAACTATTGTGTCGAGAATGCAACGATTTCATTAAAAAGTCATTCTTTTTGGGTGAAAATTCGCCATTTTTTATTGAAAATTCAATTTTTTCTTTGTAGAAACTTATTTCACGGTTAAAAATTCATATTTTGGTCGTAAAAAGTCAACTAAGATCCTTTTTAACAGAAAATCCGCTTTGACAGAAATTTCTTTTTTTTTCATGAAAATGCAACTTTTTGTTCAAAAATTATTCTTCTTTGGTTGAATCACTTTGTTGAGAAAGCATTTTTTTTGTTTGGAGAGTTATATTTTTAGTTGCAAATTCGTCTCTTTGGTTGAAAGTTTAACCATTTCGTTGAAAATTAATCTTTTTTAATTGAAAATTCAACTACTTGGGTAAAAGTTAAACTACATTGTTAAAAAATTATTTGTTTGATTAAAGGCATTTTGGTTAAAAGTTTAACTTTTTAGTCAGAAAGTCTTTTTTTTTGTTTCAAATTAATTTTTCAATTGAAAATGTTTAACTTTTTAATTTTTTCAAGATTATTTTTTTTAGTTGAAAATTTTCCTATTTTGGTGAAAAAGATAATTTTCTTGGTTTAAAATTCCATTTTTGTAGGGTAAAAATGCATCAGTTTCGTGGAAAAATAATTCCTTGCTGAAGTTATATTTTTTGTTTGTAAATTCAATTCTTGTAGAGAAAATTCGTCTTCTGGCTTGAAGGTTAAAAAATTTAGGTAAAATTTTCTTCTCTCAGTGAAAAATCTTCATTTGTTGAAAATTCGTCTTTTTGGTTTTAAAAAACTGTTTTTGTATCAATTTCCTCTTTTTTGATTGAAATATAAAGTATGACTCTTCTTGTTAAAATTAATTTTTCAGGTTGAAAATTCAAGTATTTTGTCAAAAAGCCATCTTTTATAGTAGAAACGATATTCTTTTCTTTACAATAAATTAATAAATTTGAAAATTTTACATTTGTATCTGAAATACTGTTTTATTCCGTTTATGAAAGATCATATGTTAAAAGTATTTTAAGATTGAAATGCTCGTATTTGAATATTAATTATCCAGGAAAATGAAAAATTAGACAAGGAAAAATAGGGGAATTTTTAAAACAATGTTCTCGGACACCCTGCCTAATTCTACTAGCAATAACTAGCAAAACATTTTTGAAAACTAAAAATTACGTAAATGTAAGGGGGGGGGGGGGTAGAAATATTTTGTTAAAGTTTGTTAAAGAAGGGAGGGGGTCTCAAAGAGGGCCTATTATCCGTTACGTAATTTAAGTACGGCCCCTAAACTAAAGTTCTATTAGTGTCACACGCTGCCGGTGACTTGCGTCCTATAGTCGAAATCGACGGGGGCCTGGCTGATTTGCGTCCTCGCCCTCTGTTCCTTCTTTCCCTCTCCACTCGTCGCTTCACTCATTTTCCTTCACCTCTTACTTCACTAATTTTTTTAAAGCTCTAATAATAATCTTAAAATTTAAACATATGGTGTCAAAATTTAGTTTGGTTCTATAAAATTTTGAAATCAATTTCTAATTAAATAATGTAAACTAAATTTGTTTGATGTAAAATATTGGCTAAAATTATGGTTTCCTTCATACACCTAATTAAAAACGTGCGTTGCTCCTTGAGATGAACTAGACTTCTATTGATGTTTATCCAATTTCTAATTGGTTTTCTCGTGGTCTCACCATAACTCAGGATATAGGTTATATAACCAATAGTTTCGCTGAATTTTTTCAATTTACTCCATCCAAACAAAAATTTACAAATCATAACAATTTCTTGAAAGTTTCAATGTTAATTTAGTTTCAGGGTTCCATTGTGCCTACTTTTTCTCTACCGCATAAACAAAGAAAGTTTCTATATGAAATAACATTGTTGTTTTCCAAATTTGTTAACAATGCTTATCAGGTAAGCTTGACAGCTCCAAGATCTAAACAATATCTACAACCTAGAAAGTATCAGTATCACAGGAATTTAAAGATCCTGTTCCACAAAAAAAAAACTTTCCAGGAGAAAATGAGTGATGAATGCACATCGCACATCGCACACTTGCAGCTACCATCAGATCCTTGGGATAAACTCTGAAATTAATACTTGGACGTTCTTCATCATTATTGTCTGTGAGGAACACTGAGATGTACCCAGAGGACATAAAATCCGCGATATGGTATGGTATCGAGGATCGAGAATCAAGCGGCATCAATTCGCTACGTGAACATAGTCAAGATCGTTACCTTATTCCAAAGACATAGTCGGTACTCGGTACTCGGTACTCTGTACTCTGTGCGCGGCACAGAGAGGACTTGGAAGCGTCGCTAGTCTATAACTACTCGTATGTACGAGCACTAGTTGCCGTAAGAGGCTCACCTGGCTATTAAGGGCTGCGTGGTGGCCTCAGGCCGGAATTAGCATACCCTCGAACTGACTCCACCTCCGCACCTCACCGATCTCGAGCTCAGCTCGAAGAATATAACTTAAGTTCAAGCGGATATTATGCCACCATTCTTCCCTCCATAATGTGCTCTTAACCATAGCATAGCATAGCATAGCACAGCATAGCTCGTAGGTGCTTCGGCCCCACCATACTCCTTCCTTCCTTCCTATCGGTTTGATCACTTTTAATTATAATTATATGCAGTCCCGGATCCGATAAGAATCGAAACGAGGAATAAGACCCTGGTGGCTCATTGTAGAGGGGGTCCCACCCAAGCGCGTGCCGTTGACGCCCAGAATCTGCACTGGACTCTGCATGCGGAGGGTCATGCTGACCAATGACCACTACCACTTTTTCTTTTTCTTGTTCAGACTTGTTCTTCAACGTTTGATTTTTACCGAAATCGAGAAAATCATGTGACTGGCTTCATTTATGTACTCTGATAACTAACACCCAAATGAATCATATATTCCGAGTTTTTAATATAAAGTTCACAAACAAGAAGCTGATGATGAAGAGTTTTACATTCACTTTGTATGAATTGCACAATCCAGATTCGCAGTAGTATATCGCCACCCACGATAAAAGGTTTAATGTTTTGCAGAATTTCTTCTTTCATTATGAAAACTGATTTTATGCGATTGCATAATGGACCAAAAAATATTTCTTTCACAACAAACGTTTTTGAATTGATGTCTGAAATTTCACAGCAATGGTTCCTTGTTTCATAGAAACAATATTCATGAGGTTTGAACATGTTTCCGATGAAAACACATTCATTCATCAATTCAATTCATTCAATTCATCAATTCATTCTTTATGTTAGTTATGTTTTGTCAATAAGTGAAGTATTCTGCTGATATCGATAGAAAGCTTATATTTGTTGTGTGCCAAATAAGAAAACCGCGAATATATTTTCTCGAACTAACAATTCTTCTCACACTTTTGGTGGTACATCTCAGCCAATGCTTCATCAATTTCAGCCAGTCCTTCATCAATTTACATGAAACCTTTTGGAATTGATAAGAAAGAGCTGAAAAAATACTTTCTGAGCATACAAATAGTACATTTTATATAAATTGGACACAACAGATTCAGAAAACATGAAAAATGCATCCAGGGCTACTCTTCGGGAAATTTTGATTCATCAATATTGTTTCTATAGATATTTTACTTTTCTTACCCAAAATTCGATTTTTTAGCAGTCAGGTCGACCTGAAGCCTACATTGACCTTTTTATGTCAAAAATTGTATCTCTTACCAGTTAATGGGAGCGTTCACATATTAAGTAACATTAAAAAGGAGAGTGGGGGTTCGTATTTTGTTACGGTCTGTTATATGGAGTGGGTATTTTGAGCCAATTACGTAAAATTTTCAATCTATGAATTAGATTAATGATGGTGTTAGAGCGATGTCGTTTGTCTGAGTAATATAAATGTATGTATATAAATGTTACGAAAATCATAGTGAAAATTTGCGACAAGGACGTTTTCATGGTAGAAACCATAAGAAACCCCATAAGGATCATGATTTTTTCGTTTATCTCAGTGAATGCGAGGAATTTTGAAAAATATTTTAAACAAAAGTTCTAAATACTTCGTCTGAAGTATGTCAATTTACCATCCATTTATATTATCTTTATACAATCTATGAATGTTCTCCACCGTCAACTTTGTTTAACAACATTTCTAAATGAATCATTTTAGTTCATTATAAAATTTATTTTTAAATGTTGCTAATCATTATTGACAGAAGTGAAAATTTTTAACTGTAAATGATTCTTTAATAATGGGAAAGAACCCTTTTCTCAACATTTCGCTACTACACTATAGTTAGAATTTAATTACGAAAACCATGAAAAGCCCATAATATCATGGTTTTTTTCATTTATTTTCATAAATAATGAGAATTTTGATAAATATTTCAAATCTTCTGTGTCCAGTACATTTTTTCTCTGAAAACCATTTTTTACCAAGAAAAATAAGGTTTTCCAAAAATGAGCCTAGAAATAAAAATTAGTATTTAGTAATTTTCTATGGCAAGTAGGTAAATTAGATTTTTTTATTACGAAAATGCGTTCAGTTACGCTCTTCCCCTTTTCCAGGTTCAAGGGGGGGGGGGGGGGGAAAAAAATACAAAGTAGTTACGAAAAAACGCTCAATTAACCGCGTGTCCATTTCCAGGTTGAAATGG
>CAKNXH010000819.1:54311-70875 GCA_932178445.1 Andricus quercusramuli | reverse complement strand
CTTAGTCATTGTAAATCTTCAAAATTGAAGAATCTTCAATCGCAAATATTAAAAGTTGAAGAACTTTTCATTGTGAATCTTCAAAATTAAAGAATCTTCAATTGGAAATATCAAAAGTTGAAGAATATTTCATTGTTGATCTTCAAAATTTATCTACATGTTCCGAAAAAAAGGTTCAAAATTATATAATTTTAAACCTTTGACATTCAAAATTAATGATTTTTCTATTTTAAAACTTGAATATGAAATAATTTTTAATTAAAAATCTCCAAAATTGAAGAATTTTCAATTGCAAATCTTCGAAATTGAACCATTTAAGCAAAAAACTTTAAAAATTGTATATTTTTAAAATATAAATCTTAAAAATTCAATAATTTTTCATTTTCAAAATTCAGAAACTTGCATTTCAAACTTGTAATTCTGATGATCTACATCAGAAATTTCATCAATTTGGAAGATTTATAAATAAGAACTTTTGACTTTTGACTTTCAAAATCATCCAAATTCAAGGACTTTCATTGCAAAACATCCGAAAGACTTAGAATTCTAGAATCACTCAGAAAAATCTCTGCCTCAAATTAAAGTAACCGTTTCTTCAACATAAGTTTTGTTCATGAACCAAAATTCAAAAATTAAGGGAAACCATTTCAAATTTAAGAAAAACTTTTATTGGAACGAAGAGCAATTCCTTTAAGTCAAAATAAATTTTTTTGCTTCAAAGAAACTTAAAATAAAAACGAAAATGAAATTAAAATTGTATCAAAGCCAAGACCTTTAATTTTAGCCGTCTTCGAACACCAACGAACTAAAAGAAAAATTTTTAGCGTGGTGATGTAAAAAATAGATTTTCTCATTTAAATAGTTTTTGTGCCCACTGATTTCAAAAAAAAGCAATGCTATAATAGAGCAAATTTTATTTTATATTACACATCTACATCTGAAGATCTTCAACTTCAGTCACCTTTAAAAACAATCGAACTAAAATAAAAGATTCCAGCATAGTGATTGAAAAAAAATTTCCTCATTTTCTAATTTCCCAACCACTGACACTGATAACAAAAAAGCAATAATATGACCAAGCAAACCTTATTTACAGATGTACATGTCAAGACCTTCAATTTGAGACATCACCAGAAAAATGGAACTAATAGAAAAGCTTCCATCAAATAACAAAACAAAATCTCCTAATTTTGCTTATTTTTCAACCAATGATAACAGAAAAACATCATTATAACATAGGAGATTTTATATTTTGATTAAAATTCACAAGCGAAGACTTTCATTTTCAGCCATCTTCAAAGACAATCGAACTAAAAGAAAATATTGCAGTGTACTGAACTAAAAACCACTGGTAACAAAAAAATAGTACCATAACATTGCAAATTAAATTTTTTAATGTACATCTACATGTCAAAACCTTGAATTCCAGCCATTTTAGAAGAAAATCGGATAAATTTGAGGGTTCTATAAACCTGTTACAAAAAATTGCACTCAATATCATTATAGGTTATCGTGTCAGAAGCTAGATAAAATTATCCATCATATCTGACAAGTCTTTTCACTTATTCTTGAGATGGAATGAAAGTGATCATCATCAGAGATCATAGATGAGATAACTTTGAAGATGAACATCTTAACGCGTCTTCGAAAAAGTTATACTAACTTAGATATGCTCGGTAGCGAGTTTCAGGTTCGAACAAGAGGATCAACCGTCATAAAATGCCTGATGAAAAAAACCATCTTATCTAACAAGTCAATTCATTTTCTCTTGATATGAAATAAAATTTATCATCATCCGAGATCACAGATGAGTTAATTTTAGGAGTGAAAATCTTAGCGCATTTTAAAAATAGTTACTAGATTAGATATACTCTGGATCGCGATTTATCACAGAGGCTAATGAAAAAACACCCTGTAACTGACAAATATTTTCACTTGTTTTCGATATGAGTTATAAGTTATCATCATCTAAGATCATAGATTAGCTAATTTTGAAAGAGAAAATCTTAGCGCATCTTAGAAATAATCACAGATTAGATCTGTTCGGGATCAAGATTCAGATGCAAACAAGATCCATCGAAAACGAGTAATAAAGAAACCATCTCATATGAAAAGTCATTTTACTTATTCTTGAGATATATTAAAAGTGATCACCATCTGAGGTGATGAGATGATTTAATTTTGGTAGCAAACAATTTAGAAATGGTCACAAGACTTAAGACATGCTCGGAATCGTGATTTAAGTGCGAACAAGAAGACCATCCATCATATAACAACACATGAAAAAAACATCTTATCTGACAAGTCATTTTATATAGATTAAAAATTATTGTCATCTGGATTCATAGAAAAGTCAATTCCCTAAGTCAAAATCTTCGAAATAGTCACTAAAATAGATTTGTCTGGGATATAGATTTTGAAACGAACAAGATCATCCATCATAAAACAATTGAGGAAAAGAACCATCTTACCTGACAATTCTTTTCACTTATTCCTGAAATAAATTAAAAGTGATCATTATCTGAGATCATAAATTTTCAACCAAATACTTTTATTTTAATGGAATTTTTAACCTAATAGTTGAAATTTTGACAAAAAAGGTGAATTAGTCATCAATAATATTAACATGCTACCACAAGAGGCACACAGTAGTTTCAACAGTATACAGAGATTTTCAAACAAATATGTAGTTGGATTTTCAACTGAAGATTAATGTTCAAACAAACATGATATAGTTCAAAAATAATTTTCAATAGAAAAAAGACTGATTTTGAACCAGAAAATCAATTTCTACCAAACAAGAATAATTTTCAATAAAGGACATGAATTTTCAACCAAATAGTTGAATTTTGAACAGAGAAAAAGATTTTCCAACTAAAATGATGAAATATGAACAAAAAAAATGAATTTTTAACAAAGTAGTTTCACTTAGTAGAATTTTTTTCCTAAGGAAAGGGTAATTAGTGCGCGAGGAGCTCGCACAATTTTCTAGTTACTTGAAATTTACATTTGTGAAAGAATGTATTCCTTTGTTTGAATTTTAAAAGCAAGCATTCATTTATAAAAAGTGAAATCAAATTATTTATTTGTTTTCCACCCTAAAGGACCATTAAGCCTATTTTTTTTTATTTGAACGCTCAATAAATGAATAATTATTAAACTCTTATAAATTGTGCAATTAAAAGACTTGAAAAAATATGTAAATCCAAGCTATTATTTTCAATTCTCTAAATTAAAGAATTAATCAACGAATTAAGAGATTTTCAAAATTATCTAACAAATTTATAATTGTTCAATTGTTATACATGAATCAAGAATTTTAAAAATCACTTAAAATGTTTTAAATTATTTTTTGATGATTTTGGATGACTGGAAATATTTTTTAATATTTTGTTGAAATTAATTTTTCAAAATAAATTCATTTCAAATTGACCTAGGAATCTTGAGGAATTTTTTTAATATCGTCAAACCTTTATTCCCTTTAATTTATACTTGCATACATAAATCACATGACACTGCTGAATATAACCTAATCTAAGCGGAGCGTGTTATAAAACTGAAAAAAATTGGATTTAAAATTCTAAGAATTATTAGACAAAAAATTCAGTCATTCTTTACGCAAATTACAGAAATATAATATGTAAATTACCCTGGACAGTGTAAAGTCACAACCACATAACATTGTATATAACCCAGATTCCATATTTCAGTGTCAGTTCACGCACGTTTCACGTTCCTATGTGTTACGTTACGTCATTGAAATTTGACTCTCACTTCAGTCCGGTTTTGATCCAAAAAATTTGTACTAAAACGTTGCTTAGTGGCATCGGAATAAAGTGGCATCCAATTAAAGTGGCATTAAAATAGAGCCACCCAAGACTATATTTATGGAGGACTGTTCCAAAACCGAAAACTAGCTTTGAAATGATACTTTTCCTACAGTAATATATCATAAAGCAACTAATGGAAGAAAACCATCTTATCTGACAATTCTTTTCAATTATCCTTGGGATGGATTAAAAGTGATCATCATCCGAGATCACAGATGCGTTAATTTTAATGAATTTCAGTGACTATTTCTAAGGTGGAAACAGTCATTGAAATAGATATGCTCGGAATCGTAGATTCAGATGCGAACAAGATCATCCATCATGAAACAAAACGGAAAAATGTTGAATGTCTTAAAGAAAATTTTGCTTAAATTATGAAAACTGATTGGATGGGAAGCCGTCATGAAACCAAAAAATCTCCTGGACAAGGAGTGCGGATTGAATTTTAAAGATGTACGGAATTTGTGTGTTATAACAACTTTTCCTTTGCAGAAGCAATCTGAATTAGATGGAACTTAGATGATAGAACTTAGATGATTTTAAAAGTTATTTATGGCGATTATCTGAAGCTTGAGACCATTTGTTTCAAAATGTAGAGAAACAAAATTTTCATCAGTTCACGAAAACATAATATCCCTCTTATGAAATGGGATGCTGCCTTGAATAAAAATACGATTTTTTATTTTTGTTGTGTTTTGGCAATCAGTGATGTAATCTGCTGGTATCAATAGACAGTTTCTCTTTCGTAGACTAATGAAGAAGACCATCTCATCTGATAAGTCTTCTCTCCTATTCTTCACATGGATTAAAAATTATCATCACTAAAACATATATGCTCGAGTTCAAAATCCAGGTGTGAACAAGATAATCCATCATAAAACGACTAATAAAAAAAACCATCTTATCTGACAAGTCTTTCCACTCATTCTTGAGACTGATCAAAAGCGATCATCATCTGGCATAATAGATGAGTTAATTTTGAAAGTGAAAATCCTGGAAATAGGCACTAAAATAGATACGCTCAAGATCGAGATCCAGGTGTGAATTAACAAGAAGAGCAGTCCACTCAAGTCAAGTCAAGTCATGTAAAGTCAAGGGTGATGAGTTTTCGCGTGGTAGAAGACGATCTTAAATCTCTGAGATACTGAAGTGACGGTTCATAATAGAGGGGAGTGACGTGGTCTTAAGGTCCAACATTGGCAGCCGTTTGAAATACGCTCGACTGAATTATGAACCGTAAAAACTCGCAGTGCAGGCAACTTACGGGCTTTAACTGTAGTAACCCAAGTAACCGTATTCACCCTTGCCTCGCGGGGTTATTATAGTGCGTGCTTGGCTCAGTGTGGTCTGCGGTCCAAATGCCTCTGCAGGGTGCTTGCTTGTACGACTTCTAAAAAAGGTTCAAAAATGAAAAAAAAGTGAAAAAAACAACAACAAAAATGGAAGAAGGAACGAGAAGGTGAACGAGGGGGAAACAGAAGGTGAAGCTTATTCCTGATGACGTGTGCAGACAACAATAAGATTCGACTGGCAACTAAAGTCTCGTTAACACCGTCTTGTTTGGGATGCATCAGGACCTTTCGATCAACGTTTCACTGATTAAAACGGTTCATAACGTATTTCAACAAATTCAATTAGTTTAATGTTCGTCCTTTAGAGTGGCGCTATTTTGGTTTCTAAGTTTCAAAAATCAAGCTGACAATTTGTACCTTAATAATGACGATTTTCCCTTAAATAACCAGTGATAGAAAACAAGAGCCAAAAATCAAGTGGGAGTGGCTTTAAAAGAAATTTTCGCTTTAAAAAATGCACTAGTTTGTAGAAATTTGAACCATTGGTTTGAAATTTGTCTCTTTGGTAGAAGCTTAATCTTTTTTCTGGTTACAAATGCATATGTTTGGTCGAATATTAAAAATAAAGAGAAAATTTGGAAACGAAGAGTTTGGGTTTGTTCGTGGTATTCATTAAGGACCGTACTTAAATTATATAAAAATTTTCTTAAAAAAACATTTTTTTTTTTTTTTGCAAATTAGACTGTTTTTTTTAATTTGTCTTTTTGGGTTGAAAATTCAAATTTTATCGTAAAATATTAATCTTTTGTTCAAAATTCATATTTTGTTGCTGATAAGTGAACTGCAATATTTTCTGATTGGAAAATATTTTTTCTGAAAATTTGTCCCTTTAATTTAAAAGTTCATCTACTTTTAGTCAAAATATTGCATCTTTCTTGCACAAAAATGCAACTTTTTTGTTGAAAATTGAACTATTCCCTAGAAAATTTACTTTTAGTTTAAAATTTGTATTTTTCTGTAGAAAAGTCTATTGAAATCCTTTTGGATGAAAATTCAACAATTTTTTTTGAAAATTTGTCATTTTGATTTAAGAATTCACCTGTTTTAGTAGAATTTTTATTTTTCTTGGACATAAATGCAACTGTTTGGTTGAAAATTTGACAGTCTTGTTAGAAAGTCATACTTTTTGGTTAAAAATTCACTTGCGTTAGCAGAAATTACATCTTTCTTGGATAGAAGTGCAACTATTCGGTTTAAAATTCAACAATTTTGTTGGAAATTATACATTTGGTTGAAAATTCTGCTGTTTTGTTGGAAATTCAACTTTTTTGTAGAAAATTTACTTTTTGGTTAAATCCAATATTTTCGTGTTGAAAAGAGAATAAAAAATGTCTTCTGGATGAAAATTCAACAATTTTTTTGAGAACTGTTTTTTTTTTAATTAAAAATTTATCTGTTTCAAGAGAAATTTCATGTTTCTTGTATAAAAATGCAACTGTTCGGTTGAAAATAAAACTATTTTGTTAAAAATTCATACTTTTGGCTGAAAATTCGACTATTTTGTTGAAAATTTAAATATTTCGTAGAAAATTTACATTTTGTTTAAAATTCATATTCTGGTGTTATAAAATGATCTGAAAACTTTTCTGGATAAAAATTCAACTGAAAAAAAAACTTTTTTTTATCAAAAATTCATCTGTTTTAGTACAAGTTTTATCCTTCTTGGATAAAAATTCAACTATTTAGTAGAGAATTGAACTATTTTGTTAAAAGTTCGACCATTTAGTAGAGAATTCGACTATTTCGTGGAAAATTCATCCATTTTGGTTGAAAAAATTCGTCTTTTCGGATGAAAAATTAAATTTTGTTCGCAGAAACTTATTTTTTGTTGAAAAGTTCATATTTTCATCTTGAAAAGTGAACTGGAATCTTTTCTGGATGAAAATTCAACTATTTGAGAAAAAAAATTTTTTAAATAAGAATTCATCTGTTTCAAGAGAAATTTCATCTTTTTTGGATAAAAATTCAACTATGGGGTGGAGAATTCAACAATTTTTCGAAAAAAGTCATCCTTTTTGGGTAAAAATTCGTCTTTTTGGATTGAGAGTTCAATTTTTTTCGTAGAAACTTATTTCTTGATTCAAAATTTATGTTTTGATCATGAAAAGTCAACTAAAATTTTTTTTTAACAGAAAATTCAACTATTTTTCTTTAAATTCATCTTTTTGATTTATGAATGCATCCGGTTTGGTAGAAATTCCCTTTTTTTATGAAAATGCAACTTTTTTGTTAAAAATTTTCCTTCTTCACTTGAGTATTCAACTATATTATTTGAAAGATTTGGTTGAATCACTTTGTCAAGGAATCATTTTTGTTTGTTTGAAGAGTTATACTGCTAGTTGAAAATTCATCTCTTTGGTTAAAACTTTAGCTGTTTTGTTGAAAATTAATTTTTCTAATTTAAAAATTCAACTTCTTGGGTAAAAGTTTAACTACATTTTTAAAAATGCATTTTTTATTGGAAGCTCATGTCTCTTGTTAAAAATTCAACTGTTCGGTGGAAAAGCCTTTTTATTGGTTTAAAATTAATTTTTTAACTGAAAATGTAACTTTTTCATTTTCTGAAGATTGATCTTTTTAAGTTGAAAATTCCCTTTTTTTGGTAAAAAAATAATTTTCTTTGTTTAAAATTTCATTTTTCTTAGGTAAAAATGCATCAGTTTCGTGGAAAAATAATTTTTTGATGAAGTCATATCGTTTGTTTGTAAATTAAATTTTTGTAGAAAAATCTCGTCTTTTGGCTTGAGGGTTCAACGATTTAGGTGAAATTTTCTTTCTTTCGTAAAAAATCTTCATTTGTTGAAAATTCGTTTTCTTGGTTTCAAAAAACTTTTTTTTGTGTGTAAATTTCATGGTTTTTGATTGAAATCTAAACCATGACACATTTTGTTGTTAAATTATATTTTTAGGTTGAAAATTCAACTATTATGATAAAAATTTAATTATTTTGTTGAAAATTCAAGTATTTTGTTGGAAAGCCATCTTTTATGGTACAAAAAACATTTTTTTTTTAATTTATTAATTTGTTGACATTTTTAAATTTTTATCTGAAATACTGTTCTATTTCGTTCATAGAAGATTCTATGTTTAAAGTATTTCAAGATTGAAATGCTGGTATTTGAATAATAATGATCAAGGAAAATGATAAATTAGACAAGGAAAAATATGGGAATTTTGAAAATGAAGTTCTCAGTCACCCTGCCTAATTCTACTAGCAATAACTAGTAAAAGATTTTTGGAAACTAAAAATTACGTACAGAAGGAGTGGGGGGGGGGTAGAAATGCTTTGTTACAGTTTGTTACAGGAGGGAGGGGGGGGGGTCTCAGATATGGCCTATAATTCGTCACGTAATTTCAGTACGGCCCCTTAATAGGAAGAGGGATAGGGAAGAGAAGGGAAAAAGTAAGGTGGAGACGAAACGAAGAATGAGAAAGAAAGAAAGAGAAAGAGGAAAGGAGAAAAACCATTTACAATAGAAGGCCGATAGAAGATGGAAATTTCAATCTAAAAGAATTGCCAAAAATGAAGATGAAAAAAAAGAGATTGAGGAAGAAAGGTATGAAGAAAAGAGAGAGGAAATAAAACTAGAAATTACAAGAGAAAAGATCAAGAAACGAGAAGAAGTCAGGTAAAATATAGAAAAAGGGATGCAGACTTCAAAACAAAGATTAAAAAAGCAGGAAGAGCTTAGTAGAAATACATGAAAGTAGAGTCAAGAAGATAGAAACCTCAAACCGAGAGTTTGGAGGTAAGAAGAGTAGAAATGATGACAAGAAAAAGTTGAGATAAATAAAGAGAAGAATAGAAAGGAGAGAGAGAGGAAAGGAAAAGGAATATAGTGATTAAGGTTAAAAAGGACTATAAGAAAGGATAAGTAGGATAATTTCGAAGGTAGAGAAAGAGGAAGTAAGAAGTGTCGGAAAGTAATGGAGAAGAGGAGAAGAAATGAAACTGGTGTGACTAAAAAAAGAGAAGGTGAAGGGAAGTGATGATCAAAGAAATGGGTGGTATATGGAAGTTCGGAGAGAATAGAGAACTTGGTATGGGAAAAAAGGAGTATATAATATATAGCGGAAGAGAAAGGAAATTAGGAGAAAAAAATGTGGATTAGGTATAGAAAGATACATATAGAAGATATGTGGTGGGAGTGGGACGAAGAAAGAAAAGAGTTAAAAGTGATGTGACGAACTAGAAGAGAAAGAAACGGAATAGAGGAGAATAATAAATAGTAGATGGGAGGAGATTGAGGTGGAATATAGTTGGCGTGCATCCAAATGGAGATATACAAGAGAAATCAGAGAATATAGGAGAAGTGATGAAAGAGAATAAAGAAGGGATTAAGCTTATAAAAAGCGGATATTTTAATGCTGGATAAGACAGAGGAGGAAAAGAATGGGGATGAAAGCGAGAAAGAATATCCAAACGCCAGATACTAAATGGGGAGTGCAATACATTTTTGAAGAGATGGAAAGAGATGAGACAGTTTACCTTAAACAGAAATATACAGGGGGTGAGGAAGGGGAATATACACGCTCAGAAAAGAGGAGTCATAACTGATTATGTGATAGTGGACAACGAGGTTAGGAGAGAAGGTCAAGAAACTAGAGGTAGAGGATTATGTAGATTCAGTTCACTTTCCCGCAACGGTGACATTAAATGGACAAAAAAGTAATGACAATCAGCGTAAAAAGAAAGAAAAGGTGAAAAAACAGAAAGAGGGGATTAGTCAATAGAAGGAAAATGTCAGTTTAAGGAAAAGGTACAGAATATGAAAATGGTGAGGCAAATTTCAAGGAAGAGATAGAAGAATGATAGGAAAAATAAAATATGTATTGAAGGGCACAGAGGAAAAATAAGTTAATAAAAGAGGGGGTAGAAGTGGATGGGATAGATAATGTAAAGATAAGAAGGAAGTGAGAAAGGAATTAGGAAAGATAAGTAGTTGTGTAGTGCGATAAAAAAGAGGAGAAAAGTGAAAGGTTTAAGGAAGGGGCGGAGAATACTAGGGCGGAAGATGAGAATGGAGAATGGAAAAAATATGTTATGGATTATCTCGGAGGGGTAGAAAAGAGAGTTAGGAAAGAAAAAAAAGGAATGGGAAAAGAAGAGTTGAAGGAGATAGCAAAAGAAGAAATAATGAACTAAAGAAAATGAACTAAAGGAATAAGCATGAATAATGTGCAATAGAGAAGAAGAGGAGAGGGATGGCCAGAGTTATAGAAATAAGGGGTAGTGGTACCGGTAGTAAAAAATACAGAGAAGAGGAGGTAAAGTTTATAGGAGTGTGACGCTAATGCAAACATGAAATAAGTTATATTTGTCTGTTTTATCGAAGTGGATAAAGAAAGAAGTTGGCTAAAAAATATAGAGCCACCAAATCAGACAGGGTTTAGTATATTAAGGAGGTTTAGGTTTAGGAGAGGTTTATAAATAATGGCGATGAACAGATATGATCAGAATTAGTTTGTAAATAAAATAATTGAAAAGAATAATAGGGGAGAGATATCGATGGTTGTGGATTTGAAGGCAGCCTTCGTCTCATTGGACCGAGAGGAGATATAAAAGGTTAAGTTGAAAAAGGGGATACAAGAGAGTATAAGAAAGAGAGTTTCGGAAATTGAATAATTTGATCTTAGATTTGGAAGAGGAAATAAAGCGAAAAGGATGGGGAGTTGGGATGGGAAAAGAAAAAATATAACTGGCAGTATAGAGGGTCTATTATTTAGGACATACCTTGCAAAATGGTGATTGTAGAGCATAGCGGTAATGGGAATAGGAAAAAGAAGGTTGAAAGAGATTGGAGAAGGAGAATGTGATTATTTGAAGCGCTGGTATGGCCAGTATTAGGATATGGACCAAAATGGGTATGGATGGAGACGGAAGAAATTGAAAGGTTGCAAAAAAGCTACATAAGCTGGAGTACTAGACCGGGAAAGACGATATGTAAGTTTAAGGGGAAGCTCAGATTGAGGAAGGGAGGAAAGTTAGCAGAAAAGTATTTGAATGATGAAGAATAGAGGAATTTATTTTTATTATTGTCAAATCACAATTTTTTTCAAGGAAGTTCTTTAAGGCTAGAGATATAGAAGCGGGGACTGGACTGAATTATAAAGAGTTGGAGAAAAGACACTAGGAGAAAGTTTTTGTTTCAAAGATTGCAAATCCTCAACTTTCCTCATAAAGTCGACGATCTTGAAACCGCATTGTTATTTTTGAACGACAAACCCTGTCTTTAGACCCCTCTTACCATTCTTCCCACCTGGTGAAGGAATACCGAGCATTTCTCGATAACACGAATTAGCATGCCGTAATGATTCCGTATTACGTCCATTATTGGCATGCGATTCCTGTTTTTGGTATAACTACCCCCTTGCTCTCAATATTGAAATATATACCTGAGATGATAAGCTTTCTTTGAGAAACACTCAATTCCACCATTTGCATTCGTATTTTCCTCCATTAGAATTTTACGCTGCTCTTATCTTATTTCCCATCTATTTTTATACGCTCTATGTATTAGTGTGAATGAATAAACCAGACTTTAATGCAAGTAAAATCACTTGTAGTCGTAGTTATGTGAAATAAAAAATAAATATGTTTCACTCAGGAAAAAGCGTCCAACGAGGGACGCCTGAGAACGAAACAGATGCTTCCCTGTTAACGGACTTTCTTATGCACGAGCAATATTAAAAAGCGTAAGTCCATGATGCGATAAAGACGAACATTTCACGTATAATTTTTATCGCTCTATCTACTTTGCATCCAGGTATTGGGAAATTTTCATCATCTTATGAAGCATCACTTTAGAAACACATGTCTCACGATCTAAAGTTCCCTTATTATATTATTTAGATAAAACCTTAATGCTTCTTTCAAGCGAAAAGTTTTTTTGCAGCCAAGATTTTTTATTCGGATCCCAGTTTTTCTGAAAGCGTAACAAAATTGGAAATTTGCATGGAATTTTAGACCTTCAAGAATGGTCGTGCGGTCTCATAGACCGCACCGTGCTTCGTATATATGCCCCCCCCCCCCCATGACTATCATCGTGGCTGCCGTTATTATCAGCTTCAGTTTTTTTTGTGCTTTGGCCGAGTATAATTGGTGAGTAATATCAATAGAAAGCTCATATTTGGTCCAAGAGACCGCACGACCACGGAAACGTAACAATTTTAGGTATATTTCCGTTTCAATTTGTTTCCCGGTATTTAAAATGCAAGATGTAGCAAGAGTAGAAACAGGGTGATTTCAGGAAGTTTTTACGTCTCGATTATTCCTCATTTGAGCAAAAAGTGACAAATTAGTATGGACGTATGGGCGTGCGGTCTCCCAGACCGCACTATGATTCTGATACGTTGGCCCCGCCCCCAAGTGTAGCAAAAGATTTTTAATAATAAAAGTCCATACAATTTATGAATTTATTAATTATTTGGAAAAATAAAAGATAAACTATTATATAACATTTGTCTACACTCTAAATTTGAATCAGTCAAAATTTGACTGATTGAATTAATCAAGCATGCTCATACTGAAGAGTCAATTATTAATTGTCACTGAAAAAACAGTCATTTCAACTGATCAATATTCTGGTCAATATTGCTGACTGAATCAATCAGTCAATCCAAGCGACTGATTCTCCAGTCAAAGAAACTAACTGATTTTTCTTCTATAATAAAATAGTGCAATTATTTCTAAATTAAAATTAGTACATTTCAATAACTAATTTAAAATAAACAAAAATGACTGATTAACCAATTGAAAGTTACGTATCAGATCAATCAAAATGACTGGTTTAATTAGTGAAACTAAGTCACTCGAAATGACTTTGTTTAGACCATTCAAAATTAATGATTTAGTCAGTAAACCTTACTGATCAGATGATTTTGAAAAACATTTAGAAGGTGAAGAAATTTTGAAAAGATTAAAGAATAATAAAAAATTCAAAAAGAGTTCAAAATATTTAGAAAATTTCGATTTTTGAAAATTCCGAAAAAAATACGAAGCTTTCTAAGAATTTTGGAATGTTTCAAGATGATAAGAAACTTTTCTTAAGATTCCTGGCAAATTATCTAATGATTTCTTATTTTGACAAATCAATATTTTTTTAACTTTTTAGAGATTTCAAAACATTTAAAACGATTCTCAAGAATTTCGAACAAAAATCTAGAAGATTTAATGACAATTTTGGTAATTCCGAAAGATATTTCAAATATTTTTTTAAAAATCGAGTTATTTTAAAAGCTGCTCAAAAATTAATTTCTATCATTAGAAATTATATATATAGTATAATATATATATATATACATTTTTTTTTTTTTTTTTTTTTTTGAAAATACAACTGTTTGATGAAAGATTAATCTGTTTTGGTTGAAAAATCAAATATTTTCTGGTAAATTCTGTTTATATTTGGATGAATTCAACTTTTTTTGCTTCAAAATTTTAATCTTTTTTAGTTACAATACTAACTGTTACACTTTTCGTTACATTATACAAAATTTCGAAATAATTAAAAATTTTAAAAAAATTCGCCATATTTACAACATTGTTGAAAAAGAATCTCGTAGATTATTTGGCAATATTTCTAATTTTGCAGAATTTTCAAAAAATTATATGAAAAATTCAAATTTTTTAAAAGATATTTAGAAGATGTAGATGTTTTGAAAAGATTAAAAAATAATTTCAAATTCGAAAAGATTTCGAAACATTAAAAACAAAATTTCGATTTTTAAAGATTTCTAGAATAAAATTAGGAAATTTTTTCAAAATTTTCAAAGGTTTCAGATAATGAAATATTTTTTTAGGATTCCTAGGAACATTTTCATTGATTTTTTATTTTAAAAAATAAATATGTTGAAGAAAAGTCTGAAAAATTTGAAGACAATTTTTTTTCAATTCAAACGAGTTTTCAACAACAAAAAATCGAGTAATTCGAAATATGTTTGAAAATTGACCTCTGTTGATTGAAAATTCAACTGCTTTGCTGAAAGTTCAACATTTTTGTTGAAAATTTACTTTTTTGTTTAACGATTCATTATTTTAGTTAAAAATATATCTATTTGGTTGGAAATATAACTATTTTCGTAGAAAATAATCTTTTATGTCGAATTTTTTTTTTACAAAATTAACCTTCCTCGTGAAAAAGTATTATTTTTTTATTGAATTTTCAATTAATTGATTGAAAATTAAACTAATTTGTTAAAAATTCACTTTTTTGTTTTAAAAAATGCTCATTTTACTCAAACATTGACCTCTTTGATAATGTAACTATTTTGTTGAAAATATGCTTTTTTTATAGAAAATTAATCCTGTTGGCAGAAAATTCATTGATTTGATACAAAATGAACTCTTTCGTTACAAATTCATATTTTCGGATTAAAAAATTGAATCATTTCCAGAGAATTTGTTTCTTTATATAAAAATTGCATTTTTTTTATAAAATTGTAACTGGTTGAAAATTCATCTTTTTTGGTTGAGAATTCAGCTATTGAATGAAAAAAAATCATCTTTTTAGAATGAGTTCAACGGTTCTTGATTTGAAACTAAAATATTTTTTGAAATATTAATTATACATTTCCTTTTTCTTTGAGAACTCATATATTTTAGTGTAAAATTAATTTTCTGTGGAAATTTTGATTTGACGTATCTTAAATCTTCAAATATACGCCATTGGAAGGTGTTGTAATATTTATTTTTACAAACTTGCTGTTTCACTAAATAATTATGAAATCTACTTTAATTACAATTATCTTACTTTTACTGTCATTAGTACCCTGATTTATTGAACAACTTTTTCATTACTTTTTTATTCAGCGAAACAATTTAAGCTATTGAAAATCACTAAAATGAAATAAAACAGAGGAAATTCAAGCAAAAAAACTAAAATGTTCAATATAAGACAAAGAGAAGAAAGAAAAGACTGTAAAAAAGTCAGAAGAACTGAATAGTAAAAAGTTGCAACATCCATCGAATTGAGTAATAGTCTGCTAGTTTCCTCTCCGACGAGTAAAAAAGCTATGAATTCCTGCTTACCCTCACTCACATAGTAATTCAATTCCAATAAATGGTATCAAATAAGAAGGAAAACAGAATGATAAGAAACTAAGAAGAAACTCTAAGAAGTAAAAAAGAAATTGATAAAAAATTTCCCCAAATTATAATATAATCCCAGGATCCGCTCCTCTGTTCTCGAGCAAAGAATGAAATCTTCCCATTAATTCATGCATACTATCACCAGAGTAATCCAATTCCATTATCCAATCCTGTAATAAGAACCGAGTAAGCTTTCCATTTTCTCGATAACACAATTGAAGAGAAAATAGCGAATAAACGAAGCAAGGATCGTTGGAAGGGGCGAAGTAGTATGGAACAGTACAGCAGTATACTGCCGTCTTGATGAAGAAACTATACAACTGCATTATTCAGAATCAATAAAATCCGAAAAAGTCGATTTTTCGGTCCCAAGGCTTCTTCGTTCCACGTCACGCTCTTCGTTCCACGTCACGTTCTTCGTTCCACGTCACGTTCTTCGTTCCACGTCAAGCTCTTCGCTCCACGTCACGTTCTTCGCTCCACGTCACGTTCATCGCTCCACGTCACGTTCTTCGTTCCACGTCAAGCTCTTCGTTCCACGTCGCGTTCTTCGTTCCACTTCACGTGACGAGGAACGAAGAAGCGACCTTTCTCCCTTAGCAAAAGGAAGACGAACAGGTAGGAAAGGGGCTATCGTACTAACGCTGATGAGCGATCCGTATCTGTGTGAAGGTTAGAGGAAGAACAACGAATGACTGCGACCGACTACTGTCAAAAATAAACGATAGCAATGAATAATAATCATAATATGTGTTATTTCCATGTTTTATTACGACTCATAAAACAAATTTGAAAAATTCCTGGAAAATCTATTAGGAAAAAACTGTCTAATCGCGCACATCGAGTGATGATCAACCGAGCCAAACGAATTAGAGCTTCGAGTTTATTTAGTATCAATGAAAACTGGAAAATCCATTTTTTGGTCCTGAGACAGGTTTCTTCGTTCCACGTTACGTAACGTAGAACGAAGAAACCAGCCTTTCTATTCGATAGGGGAAATCTTCATTATTCATGATGAATAAGAACCGAAAAAAAATTTTTCTTTTGTCCTAAGGCTTGTTTCTTCGTTCCACTTCAAGCTCTTCGTTCTACGTCACGCTCTCTGTTCCACGTCACGTTTTTCGTTCCACTTCTCGTGACGAGGAACGAATTATTTTTAAAAGCAGAGAAACTGCAATGGAACGATTCATTTCAGACCCTTATAATCTCATATGAAAGTATGTAGCCCGATGCGGAAAAAAATCAACTCCCCCCCCCCCACTCTGAGTTCCAGGAAACTCTATTTTGATCGTGGA
>CAKNXH010000819.1:25214-54301 GCA_932178445.1 Andricus quercusramuli | reverse complement strand
CCCCCCCCCCCACTCTGAGTTCCAGGAAACTCTATTTTGATCGTGGAGCAATGGGGATTTTTTATTTGATAGGGGAGATCTTCATCATTCAGAATCAAGAAAAAACAAAAAATCTATTTCTCGGCCCTATGGCTGCTTTCTTGGTTCCACGTCATTTTAAGTGGAACGAAAAAACCAGCCGTTCATTTTGATACGGGAAATCTTCATTATTCAAGATCAATAAAAACCGAAAAATCAATTTTTTCGTCCTAAGGCTGGTTTCTTCCATCGACGTTATGTGACGTGAAACGAAGAAACCAGCATTAGAGCCGAAAATGAGTTTGCGAAAAAAGCGGATCTAAGAGAAAGGCCAAAAATCAATTCTTCGGTCCTCAGGCTGGTTTCTTCGTTCCACGTCACATATGGAAAGCAATTATAGGATAATCAGCATTGGAATAAATAATTCGAGAATATTAAAGAAATTATTGTGAAAATTAGAGTGACTACAGATAAACGATTCATTTTAGACCACTTAAAATCTCATATGGAACTGCCGAGCTCGATGCGAAAAAATCACCCGCCCCCCCCCCCCCACCTTGAGCTCTATAAGAGACAATTTTGAGCACAAAGCAATGGCGGGTTTTCTATTAGATAGGGAAAATCTTCATCATTCAGAATGAATAAAAACTGGAAAATCGATTTTTTTGTCCTGAGGCTGGTTTCTTCGTTCCACGTCACGTAACGTGGAACAAAAAAACCAGCCTTTCTATTCGATAAGGAAAATCTTCATTATTCATCATGAAAAAAAAAACCGGAAAATTGATTTTTTCGTCCTAAGGCTGGTTTTTTGAATATTCAGTAATATCTTATTTTTTTAATCAAAAATGAGCAATTATAAATAGAATATAAAAAACTAAACAATTTTAAACTGAACTATTCAAAATGGAAATCCTCGAATCGTTAATATTTCAGAGCGTTAAATTTATACTTCAAACGTTACAATTTTAATTCTTCTATTCAACCAATTTTCGAAAATTTAAGTGATATTAATGAATTTTAGTGCATAAATAACAACTGAACAATTATCAATTTAGACAAAATTTGAGTTAGTTTAAGATACATTTACAAGCTTTGAGAAAATCCAATCTTAATTTAAAACTGGAAAATATTTTGAATAATAAAAAACTAAATTTAGATTCTTAAAGTTACAAAATAAAATTTTGAAGCTCAAGGGTCTTCAAAGGTTTTAAGAAAATAAAAAAAATTCTGAAGTTTGCTGGGCAAATTGAAAATCATTTTTTATTTTGAAAAATTAATTTCAAGAGATTATTCAAAAAGATTAAAAACAAAGTCTTTTGATTATTGAATAACAATTAAACAATTAACGATTTAGAAAATAATTGAGCAAGTTTAAAATATATTTAGAATTTTTGAAAAGATTGCAAAATAGTTTAAAACGTGGAAAGATTTCAAACCATTTAACACACAGTGTAGATTTTCGAAGATTTCGGACACAAAATTGATAAGCTTTTTAAGCAATTTAAAAGGTTTTGAATAAATGAAAAATGAGTGTCAAAATTCCTAGAAAAACTAACAATAATTTTTTCTTAATTAATTTTAAAAGAATATTTAATAAGATTTACAAAATTGGCAGAAAAGAATCTTGATGATTTTGAGGTTGTTTTTTTCACTTTTGCAGGATTTTGAAAAAGTTGTAGAAAAAATTAGAGTTCGAAGATGATAATGTTATTTCTAGTTTTTAATTCAAAATTTTTTAGTTGAAAAGTATTGAAAGCTTCCATTTTATACGCGTCAATATTATTGAGGGTTCGAATTAACATTTTCTAAGCTTTAATTTCAGAAGTCAACGATAAAAAATTATCAATAGAATGATTAATTAAAATAAAATAATTATCAATAATAAATATCAACAATAAAAATTCGACAATGATTAAAAATAGGAATATTTTTATTCATTCTCATAAAATTATTGTTTTTTATTTCTTTTTCCTCATCTTATTTTCATTCTGCTTTATTATTCTGCTTTGAGTGTTTTAATTTGCGGTTCAGTTTTTATAACTTCAAATGAAAAATTTTTTATCTTCAAAAGTTGGAACCTTTTAGTTTCAATGGCCGTGATCAATTCTCTCTCAATTGTTCAATATTAATCTTCAGTCAAAAATTTGTTCTTTATCGACCTCAGATGACAAATATTGAGCCCATTGCAATTACATAATTTCAAATGACATATATGGTGTCCAATTGATTGCTATATAATTGACAAAAATCAAATGTAAGGTTTTTTGTTGTTTAATAATGATTATTCATCATTTTCTTTAGATATTCTACGCTTCCTTTAAATTTTGAACATAAATGCTTTTTTTATAATAGCGATCATGTATACATGATCGCATCTTAATTTAAAATTATCTCATTGCAATATTCTAAATATTCTTGTTGGAAATTGAAACTACAATAAAATAGAAAAATGTAGTTAAAAATAATTTAAAAAGTACAAAATTTGTCTCAGTAGAGTGGAACAGGGCGAGGTAGCCAGTGGGGCGAGGCAGACAGTGGAGCGAAGCAGACAGTGGGGCGAGGCAGCCAATTTCTTCTTATTCCCACAGCGTTACTTCAAATCGCGCGCCTTTGTAACCTAATGTCGGTTAGGTTAGTCCGAGGCACTTGCCGAAAGTTGAGCGTCGTGAGTGTCGCAGTTTACAAAAATCAGCGTCATTTGTGAAAAAATTTCAGTGAATATTTTCCGCAGTAGAAATTTGTGCTTAACATGATGAAATGGTTGGTTCCGCGATATCCAAAATACTTTTTTTTTTATGAAATTTTTTTGGAAAAAAGCACGCTCAGGGCAAGGTAGCCAACAAACGGCAGATTATGCTGAAAAGGCTAAAAACTGAATCGCTTGTGGCGGCCCTCGACGAAGCCACTCGAAGAAGGTATAAACTCCTTATGAAACCTCGACAGCAGCAACGAAGATGTTTTATTAATTTTTCCGACTTTCTCCAATTTTTTTTGTTTTTCTTTTTCTTTTGAGTCCCATTAAATGGCTGCCTCGCCCCACGTTTTCACAGTTGAGCAAAAACATAGCGTCTCTGTAAAAGGGTTGTAGAAACTGTAATGGGCAAGCTACATCAAAATGCCACCAGTCAATTTTGTAGCCAAAAAGTCTAGCTTTCTAATGAAACCATACACAATTTTATATCATTTCGAATAAGTGCTCTGCACTCCAAAATGTGGCGTCCTGGCTGCCTCGCCCTGTTCTAATCCAATAGAAAAAAGTTGTACTTTCCTGTAATTTTGTTTGTAATTCATTGTGTTTATTTATAGATTCCCGTAAAAATAGTTTTAGTTCTCGGTACTTTTCTGCAGAAATTTTTCCACCAGGACATTTTGTATATAGAGGTAATCCAAGGTAATCCAGTGTAATCGAGAGTAATCCACTTCCACTGGATCGTATTTTTAGGATTTGTTTCTCGCTCGAAATGTATATAGCATATCGATGATATCGAGTAGGTGGTATGTATATGTACGTGAGATAATAAGGCGTGCTCGGGCATCAGGCACACCGCACTTGGCATTATTCAAATTGAATCCGGTAAGAATTATTATTGGCGGGCAACTCTCGGACTGCGCCGCACCGCATCAGGTATACTTGGCTCATTCCACACTCGTGATTTGCGAATAAGTTGGTGGCGGATCTCGAGACTCGAAACTGAAGACTCGAGACTCGAGATTCTATTCAGGATTGAAGAGATGTGTTGCAGAATTGGAAAGAGAGACGCTCCTGACTCTTGACTGACTCTCGGTTTCGCATCACGACCTCCACGAAGCGTCCAAACTATCACTTGGTGACCCTCATGTGATTACCTTACGTACTCCATGTCATTACGCTAATGGCTAATGCTCCTGCATCATACATTTACTTCTTTTCATTCCGTTTTTCCAAATCTTCTTGTAAGTGGACAATAGGGTAGCCGAAGACACGTTTCCAAAAAAAATTTATATGTATTTTTTAGTTAGATTAGAAAACATGTTGGAAAGCGATGTTATTTGTCTGAATGAGTGATATAAGGTAGAGGTACCTATCATGAAACATGTCCCAATTATGAAACAGTTTGACAAATAATTCAATTTATAAATAATTTAAAAGTATATTTTTGAGTACAAATTATTATATCAATAAGTATGAAAAATAGTCTTGTCATCTATATAAACCCAGGGGGAAATATTATATATAGTTGACATATAGTGTGAAGTATTATAAATCATATTCATTTGTTTTATATAAAAAATGTATAAAAGAAATGAATATTATATATAATACTTCACACTATATATAAACTATATATAATATTTCCTCCTGGGAAAAGCAAGTATGGTTCTAAAGTTTGAAGCACTATAAAATAATTTTAACTATCTAACTTCCACACTCGGAAAAATTGAATGTCATTTATCCAAGTCAGAAGGCTTGATACCTATAATTTGTTTTATCTCGTTTATTCATAAATTTCAATCATTTCACATGTGTGATAGATTAAACGACAGCTTAAGGTTTTTAGATTTGAGATTACTGTACTTCATCTTTATTTGGATACAAGTTTATTCATTAATTAGTTATTTCATAATACGTAGAACTTTTTAATACGGTCCGTATTTATGGAACGGAGAAACATGGGTGTTTCATATCGACGGACACGTTTTCAACGCTTCCTCCTATTTATGAAACAGAGGTACGTTTGCAATAAAATTTGTTTTTTATTATATTAATATATCATATATTATGTTATTAACATATATAATACTTCAAGTTCATGTTAAACAAATTCATTTTTAACCAGAAAAGAACGGATTTTCAACAAAATAGTTGAAATTTCAACCAAAGTGATCAATTTTCAAATAAAATTATGAATCTTCAACTAAAATAATTGAACTTTTAACCAAACAGATAAATTTTCAACTAAAATGATGAATCTTTAACTAATATGGCTGAATTTTCAACCAAAAAGATATTGAATCATGGAGATTAATTTTCTACAGAAAAATACGAATTTTCAACAAATTATATGAATTTGCAACCAAGTTGTTGAATTTGTAACTGAAAATGATAAATTTTTACAACAAAAAATAGAGAAAAATTTTCAACAGAAAATAAAATAGTTGAACGTTAAGTTAAACAAATTAATTTTTAACCGACGAAAAACGGATTTTCTACCAAAAAGTTCAATTTTCAAGCAATGCAATGAATTTTCAACTGAAATGATGAATCTCCAACTGGAATAGTTGAATTTTATAGCAAAAAGGTACAGAAAAATTTCACCAAATATTTCATTTTTTTAATAAAAAAGATCAATTATCGATCAAACAATTAATTTGTCTTTCAAGAAAGATAAATTTGTATCCAAAAATAGAATAGTTAAATTTTCTGATGGAAAACATCATCATCAGGTATAAAAGAGTTCCAAATTCTCCTTCTCCAATTTTCTATAAAAAATTATGAAAAAAATTGATATAAAAAATTTTTTCAACATATGTAAGTGTAACAAAAACGTGAAACGGTGCGGTTAAGAAATGTAATTGATGTATTTCCTTTTAGTTTACTTTCCTTTCAGGTTACACTTATTATTGAAATTTTCAACTTCATGTTAATTCTTAAAAATTAAATAGTATGTTCCAAAATTGTGATTAACAATAATAGTTTCGTAAAAAAACGGTGTGTAAATATCGAAAACAAAACTGTCGTTTTGCTCCATTTTTCAAACGAGAAAAAGGAAAAGAGAAACATCAACAAAGCCAGAAATAGCAATGCCTTATCGTCAATTTATACTGGTTTTTTCTATCTTGAGACATCGAGATATCTAAAAAAAATACGGATCCTATGAAAAAAATATCCGTAATAAAAAATTTTATTTTCGAGGGGGAAAAGAGACTTTGAAAAAATCCCCCCCCCCCCCCAAGGAGGCGGTGGGGGGGAAAAATAATAGTGTTGAATAAAAAATTAAATTGAATTTTTTTTTTGATGAAAATCCAAATATTTTTTTAAAAATTGTCTTTTTGCTTTAAAAATTCACCTGCTTTAGTAGAAATTTCACATTTCTTGGATAAGAATGCAACTGTTTGGCTGCAAATTCAATAATTTTGTTGAAAAGTCATCCTTTTTGGTTGAAATTTCAACTGTTTTATTGAAAAATCACCTGAAATCTTTTTTGGGTTAAATTTCGACTATTTTTTTTAACTTATCTTTTTTATTTAAAAATTCATCTTCCTGAGTAAAAAATTTATATTTCTTGACGAAAACTCAATTTTTTTTAATTTCATCATTTTATTAAAAAATGCATCTGTCAGAGTAGAAAATTCATCTTTCTTTGATAAGAATGCAACTGTTTGGTTAAAAATTATGTCATATAGCTATATTTTTTAATATTTCTCTTTCTGATTTAAAAAATCATCTGTTTCAGTAGAAAATTGTTCTTTCTTGGATGAAAATGCAACTGTTTGATTGAAAATTAAATAATTTTTTTAAAAAGTCATCCTATCTGTAGGAAAATTCAACTGTTATTATTGAAAATTTGTCTTTTTGGATTAAAAATACAATTATCTTCGTAGAAAATTCACTTCTTATTTAAACTATTTTGTTTGAAAATTTTGTTTGAACCACTTTATTAAGAAATCATTTTTTTTTTTTTTGAAGATTCATATTTTTAGTTGAAAATTCATCTCTTTGGTTGAAGTTTGACTATTTAGTTGAAAACTGATCTTTTTTGATTGAAAATTTAACTGCGTGGGTAAACATTTAACTATTCTGTTGAATTTTTTTGTAATGAAGCTTTGTCTCTTTGGTTGAAAATTTAACTACTTTGTTGAAAATTAATTTTTTTCCTGAAAATTCCTGTTTTTCTGGTTGAAAATTCAATTTTTGTACAGAAAATTCGTCTTTTGGCTTTAAGATTCAATAATTCAAGTGAACTTTTTTTTCTTTCATCACTGAAAAATCATCATTTTTTTAAAAATTCGTATTTTTCATTTTAAAATTAATTTTTTCAAATGAAATTTCATCCTTCTTGGTTGAAATATCAACTATTACACTTTTTTGTTACGAATTTATCTTCTAAGGTTGAAAATTCAACTATATCGTTGAAAATTTAAAACCTTTTTAAAGAAGTTAATAGTCAAGGAAAAAAAATTGGTCAGAGAAAAATCATAGAATTTTGAAAATGAATTTTTCACCCTGCAAAGCATGCATTATCTTGAATACAACAAATTTCAAACTAGTTTCAAGTCCCATATCTTATTATTATAAAAATTAAATTCCTTACTATATTTATATCATTTTTTTTGGACGAAGAATCTTCAATTGTTTCAATTTTATTATTAATATGAGCTTGAATAAATTTTATTGGATAATTATTTAAATGAAGAGTTTTTTTGATGAATTCAATATTTGACTTGTGGAATGATTCATGTGATAATTTAAGAGCTGTATCGATAAGATTTTTAACTATAGAAATTTTGTGTTTTATTGGATGGTTAGAACAAATTTCAAATATCTACCAGAAGTCTTTGATTTCATCATTAAGTAAAAGACGTTCTAAAAAATCTGCCATGAAATTAACATGGCTTTTTACACTGGGAGTAAAAAATTGTAAATTTCTAACATTCTTAGTAGCATTAGTAATATTATTTGGTAATAAATTATGAATGCGGCAATTAGCAAGAAATGATTCTTTAGTTTTAATATTATTAATCTTCTTGTTCAAATTGATGAATTTTTTTACATCTGTGAAAGAATTTGGAAAATTGTTTTTGATTTCGTTGTGACACATGATGTTGAAAAAAAATATTACAATCTCTATAGAAAATTGGGAAAAGTAGAATTTGGAACTTTTTTATACCTGATGATAATGTTCATAAACTTCTCTTTTCAAAAACTTTTATCCCGATGAGAAAAACTATATGTTTTCGAAAAGTCGAAGAATTGGAATAAAGGATCCCACAAATTAATTTCTTTTTTCTAAAGTATGTCATTTTTATCATCTCTGAAATTATTTTTTTTATAAGTTTTGAATAAATTAAAAAATTATATAATTTGAGAGGAACTGTGATTCGTCTTTTATAGAAGGTCGAACAACTTGAAGCTTTCTTCTCTTTATGACTACTTGAACCTTCCCTTGTGCCTGCAACTCGAGAAATACGCGCTCATGATTCTGCTTCATATTTCATGAGCGATGTATTACGTGCATGCCTGTAATAAGAATTCTAGAAAATGTTACTTTGAGGTGGTGGATACTTTCTTTTCTCGACTCACTGTCCGTCTGGAATATTTAGCATTCGAATTTTCGTCTCCTTCCTTTGTCTTATATATAATGCTCAATTTGTACAGAAGGTCGTATATATACGACTGTTAGGAAAATACAAGGAATTGTGCTCTCTAAATCTGAATTAGTAGAAAACTACTAATTGGTATTAGTTTTCTACTAATTCAAATAGCGCCGATTCGTTTACTGGTAATTAGTAGGAATCTACTAATTCAATGTGTAAGAATAACTGACTAAATGAATTAGTAACTATATCTACTAAAGGAATTGGTAATGCTACTACTAAATGAATTGGTAAATGTATTGCTGGTTACTATTTCGAAGGGTAGTCTCAAGTAAATTTAAAAACTGTTTTTTCAACGAAGAGAAGTTTATTCAAATATATTATTCTATTATTAAAGTCGAATTAGGTCCGATTAAAAAACAAGTTAGTTCAATCCAAATTGAAAACATGTTATTGTAATAATTAAAACTAGAATATTAATAATCTTAAAAGGTTTTACAAGACAAAAACAACTGCGAAGTCGTAACTGTTTTTCCTTTAGCTAGATAAAACTATTAAAATATAATACAATGCTTGGTGGAGAGCTTTGTAAGTTTGCACCATACAATGTACGGCTTTACAGTTGTACACTTGTCTTTGATTGATTCCGGATATTTCAAGTTTTATCCAGATATGTCAAGTTTTGTGTTAAATAATTTTTTATAGTACGGAGCCATTCAAATATTTCTCTTTTTTTCAATCGACTCGGAAAAAGTCCTCAGTTTCGCGAGTTTATTATAAATTCTTTTTCAGTTTCTGGGGATTTAATCAATATTTTTAATTTAGGAATCTTTAACAAATTATATTACAAAATATTCTCAAATATATTAGCACCATTAAATACTTAAATAACCAAATAATACTAAAAACATAATCAATCATTTCTTAAATTTGTCTATGAAGTCTATGAATTTGAATAATAATTTAAACACATTTTTATTTGATAATTAATAGTTGAATTTTGAACTAAAAAAGATCAGCTTTCGACCAAAAATGGAATAGTTAAATTTGAACATAACAAATTAATTTTCCAGAGAAAAAAACTGTTTGAACTAAAATGATGAATCTTTTACTGAAATAAATGAATTTTTAACAAAAGTGTAACTTTTAACCAAGTAGTTTATTATCTTCAAATCAAAAAGATGACATTCAAACTAAAGTTATGAATACCTAACTGGAATACTTACATTTTCCACAAAAAAGATCAAGTTTCAAACAAGAAGATTAATTTAGAAACATAAAGAATCATTTTATACAAAAAATACGTATTTTGAAGAAAATAGAAGAAATCTCAACTGAAAACGACAAACATTCAACCAAATAATTGAATTTTCAGTTTAAAAAGTTAATTTTCCAGAAAAAAAGCAAATTTTTAGCCAAAGTGTTGAATTTTCAACTAAAATGGTGAACCATTGACTGAAATAGTTGATTTTTCAACTAAAAATTATAATTTTTCCACCTGAAATTGAATGATTTCATTTAAAATTTTGCATTATGTTAAACTAAAGAGATGGATTTTTCAATAAAATGTTGGAATATTCGACTGTAATAATTACAATTTCAGTTTCAATAAGAATTAATTTTCTGTTAAAGTAAAACCGAATTTTCAACGAAATAGCTCACTTTTTAACCAATGAGATACATTTTCAATTAAAATGATGAATCTTGCACAAAACAATTAATTTTAAACAAAAGAGTTCAGCTTTTAACTCAATAATTGAATTTGTATTCCAAAAAAGATTAATTCTGAACGAAAATTGAGCACAGAAAAAACGGAAGATAAACTTTACATCGATTTCCGACGAAAGTTTCATTGCAACAAAAATTAACCTGGTCGAATAAACTTTACATGAAATTCAGATAATTTCGTGTTTTTAAACCATCTCGGAATAATTTGGCAGTTGTTTGTCAGTACAGAAAAGCGTCTTCTGCTATGTAGTTCACAGCAGTGCAAAGAACAGTGTGAAGTATGGATGGAATTGGTCTGTAAATGAGGACACGAGATTTTTAAAAACATTGCACTTATTACCATTCCATTTTTAAAATAATTGCACTTACCGCGGACGAATGGTTATATATTTTGTATGACTCTCAATAAATAAGCACTCGACAAAATTCTAAAAAGTCGCCATATTTACTACTATCTTAACCATAATTCACAAGTTATGAGATATGAATTTCCGTTTTGAAAGTTTCGAGATCCGTCGGTATTGCAGTTCAATATAAAAGCCTTTTTAAGAAGTGAAGTTTCAAAGCTAAAAGATGATTTCTGAACAACTACAACTCCTATCGGCCTTAATTCATGCTTCAAATTATTATTATTTAACATTTCATTTTTTGAATAATTTTTTGAACTCAGAATTTTTGTTACGTATGAGGCCACCCTGAGTCGTAAAATTTTATTTTAAAAAGTTATTAAATAAATATTCATCAAGAATATTGAATGTAAATTGAAAATCCTAATTTTGTACTGTAGATAACATTTTATATTACGATAATATTGATGGAAACGAATCTTTGATTCTATCAGGTATTTCAGGTTAGGTGGGTGAAATCAAAGATGTCTGCAAGCTGAGGGATGAACAATAATACCAATTGCATTGGGACAAAACTTGATTTTTTTCAAATCTCAGAAAAAAATGGTTTTTCACCATGAGTGTATTTGGATATTATTTTTTATTTTCTGGAAACTATTCAATTAAATTATAAAATCCGTAATAATGTGTAATGATTTTATTATTTAATTGAATAGCTTTCTCGAAATGAAAAATTTATGCAAATACACTTATCTTGAGAAGTCGGGAAGACTGAAAAATTCTCGAGACTGTAAAATTTCTGAATTAAAAAATCTGCGAATAATTATATTACCGAATTGGAAAATTCCCGAATAATAAAATTCCTGACATAAAATTGCCGAATTCTGGAATATCCAAATAACTAGAAAATTCCCCAATTATAAAATTATTATACAATTATTATAAAATTCCCGAATTTGGACAAATGAAAAAATTTTTTCATGAATATTATTTATTTATTAAAAATACAATGATCAAATATTGTTATCAAAAAATTGTAATGTGTAAAGTTCTTGAAATTACTGCGTGAAACTTAAACAACAATTATTGAAAAAATATACTTTTGGATGAAAATTTTTGAACGAGTGAAAAATTTTACAAGATAAAATTCATGACTCTTTGAAATTCCCGATTTGGGAATTTTCCGAATAATACAATTTTTGTAAAGGTAATAAACTTCCCTAACTGGAAAATTCCCGAATAAAAAATTTTCGAACAGCTTATGATATTACCAAAATAGGAAATTCCTGACAGTTTATAATATTACGGAATTTGAAAATTCCCGATAGAAAATTGCCTAATTATAAGATATCCGAACTGGATAATTCCTGAATTATAAAACTCCCGAAACAATGGAAAAATGGGTTTCAATCAATATTATTTATTAAAAATACAATCATCAAATATTTGTATAGAAAAATATTTTTTTCTGATCAAAGTTTCTAAAATTATTGTTTGAATTCAAAATAAAAATTATTGAAAAAATATATTTTTGGATGAAAATTTTTGGACGATTGGAAAATCCTAAAAAATGAAGTTTCCGAATAATATAATTCCCAAATAATGAAATTCCCGAATAAAAAGTTCCCGAACAGTTTATGATATTAGAGAAATTGAAAATTGCCAAATTATAAAATATACGAACTGGAAAATTCTTGCATTATAAAACTTAATGTTTTAAATTTATGCTGAAATAAATTAAGGATGCAACTTATTTATCATATTAGAAATCTCATTAATGTTTCCAGTTTGTTTCCGAAATCTGTATCCAAACTAACCCCGAACCAATCTGAACAAATCCGAAAAAAGATTTACATTTCGTTCGATCGAAATCGGTCAAAAATTGATCTGGTTCAATTCGAACCAAATTTTCAATCCAAATGAATCGGAATCAATCCGAGTTCGGATTGAATTAGATTCATTCAGATTGAAAATCGGTTTGTCAATCCGAGTTCGGATTCTTTCTGATTGCAAATTTGGTTCGGACTGATTCGGATTGGAAGTTCGTATTGAGTCGCATTAATTTTTAACCAATTTGGATCGAACGAAATTGAGAACTTTTTTTTGGATTGGATCTAATACAGATTTCGGATTGTTTCGTTTATGAATTCCTACCCAAAACTTTCGGGTACATGTCTTACTGCAGATTCAAAATCGAGTAGTTAATTTCTGTTTGCCCAATGGCGGCAAATACCTAGATCCGCAACTGAATGAATGTTCCAACTTCAAATATAATTCGATTCCTAATTTTTGGTTTTGTTCCTAACCTACAATACCGACTGTGGCAGGAAGCATATTTAAAGTCTAATTATTTTTAAAATAACAATTAGGTAAGTAAAAAGTTGTTCTAAATCTAGTGTCCTGATTTATAGCTTTTCAAGTTTTCACGTATACTTTGCCGTTCTTCCATTGCTGCGAAGCACTGCGAAGGACGTAGCAGACGACGGCTTTTATTCCATCGTAAGATAAACTTTCGCCAAATATCATGTAATTTTTAACAGCTGAACATTTTACATGCAACAAAATTTATCTTCAGTTTTTTCTGTGAGTAGTTGACATAAAAAATATTAATTTTTAATCAGAAACAGTTGAGTTCGACAAAAAAACTGCTTTTCAAAATGAGTTGAATTTTCAATTTGAAAAGATTTTTCAGTCAAGCGAGAGAAAAAATTGCAAACAAGCTGTTGAATTATCAATGAAGAAGATGAATATTTGAATATTGAACTAAAAACGATCAATTTTCAAACAAAACTATAATAGATGCATTTTAATTAAAAAAATTAAATACACTAAATTAAAATTTGCATGCTTTGAATTATGTAGATACTTTTATTTTAATGTATCCGCAGTTTAACAGTAAGGTGGTTCAAAAAAGAATTTTTTTAAGACAAAAGAGTGTTAGATTCTGTTTAAAATTCAGGTTAAATAATAATTTGTGTGCCTTAGTAAAACTAGATCTGATGACTGTAAGGGATGCCTCAAAAGCGTAAGTTTAAAACGTGAAAATATGCTTTAAAATCTTCTTTAAAACAACCTCTTTATCCGTAACAACAACTAAATGAAATTTTTTAACCCAAAAATCCGACTCAGAAGTTGTAAATTGATTTAAAAAAATGTTTGAACATCTACGTGTCTTTTAATGTATGTTGAGTCAGTTTTCTGCAAGTTAGAGATAAAAAATAGAGCCTTTCTCAAACTGCTAGTTGATTACGATATGGTATGTACGTCGACTATCATGTATGAATATTTGCTTTTTATACCTTCTAGTTTCGTTACAGTGTCTAAATCTAAGTGGTTTTCAAATATTTTAGCCAATTCTTGCACACTGTATTCCTCGAAGGTCTTGAATTTTTCTGAAAATAAATTTGAGTTAACCTAACTTTCTTCAACGACACTTTCCCAGTTCCCTTTAAACTATTCACCTAATTACTAATATTAAACAAAATCTTACACATTTTAAAGAAGCTAAGATAAAAGATTCACCCTGAGATCAATTGCTGTTCTAACCCACTCTTTGCCATCAGAATCCACTTATTCGCAAACTCCGGAACATTTTGGGAACGAACAATAGCTATAGTTATTCTAACCAATTTCAGGAGTTCACATTTAAGCTGCATTGGAGAAATAGATGGTGTATTGACAAAACATTAACCTTTTTTAATTAAAACTCAAAAAACAGCAGAATGTATTTTAAAAATTGTCAAATTATGTTTCCTTAGCAATTCATTTCTACTCTTCTACTTAGTAAGTTGTTACTACTAAACAGATTAGTAGAATACCCTCACTAATTCATTTAGTAACATAAATCTTACCATTTCATATAGTAGAAAGTGATAAAATTACTAATTTAACAGTCAGATACAATGCTACTTATTGGATTAGTAAAATTTCTACTAATTCGGATTTAGAGAGTGTGATGAATTAAATAAAAAAAATAGTCAAAGTGTACCATCCTATTTCCTCCCACTTTCCTGAGATCTCAGAGTTCCATGAGTTTCCTGAGTTTACTAAAATTCCTGAAATCACTGAGTTCAGCGAGTTCCCTGCGTTTTCTGAGATCCCTGAGATCACTGAGTTCAATGAGTCCCCTGAGATTCGGGAGTACAACCCTAAGTTCCCTGAGTTCCTTAGTTCTCTAAGTTCTCTGAGATTCCTGACTTCCCTTAGATCCCTGAGTTCCGTGAGTCCTCTGAGGTCCCTGCGTTTTCTGAGATACCTGAGTTCAATGAGATCCCTAAGTTCCCGAGTTTTCTAAGATCCCTAAGTTCTCTGAGAACTCTGAGATCCTTGAGTGTGATGACATTCCTAAATTCCCTGAGTTTTCTGACATCCCTGAGTTCTCTGAGTTCTCTGAAATCCCTGAATTCCCTGAGATCCCTACGTTTCCAGAGTTCTTCGATATCCCTCAAATTTCTGAGATCCCTGAGTTCCATGAGTTTCCTGAGTTTTCTAAAATTCCTGAAATCACTGAGTTCAATGAGTTCCCTACGTTTTCTGAGAACTGTGAGATCACTGAGTTCAATGATTTCCTTGAGATCCCTAAGTTCTCTGAGTTCTCTAAGTTCACTGAGATCTCTGAGTTCCCTGAATTTCCTGAGTTATCTGAGATCCATGAGATACCTGAGTTCAATTAGATCCCTAAGATTCCTGAGTTTTCTAAAATCCCTGAGTTCTTTGAGAACCCTGAGATTCTTGAGTGTGGTGAGATCCCGAAGTTCTCTGAGTTCCTTAGTTCTCTAAGTTCTCTGAGATCCCTAAGTTCCCAGAGTTCTTTTATATCCCTTAGATTTCTGGGATCACTAAGTTCCATGAGTTCCTGAGTTTTCTTAAATTTCTGAAATCACTGAGTTCAGCGAGTTCCCTACATTTTCTGAGATCCCTGAGATCACTGAGGTCCATGAGTCCTCTGACGTCCCTGAGTTCTCTGAGATACCTGAGTTCCCTGAGTTATATGAAATCTCTGAGATACCTGAGTTCAATGAGATCCCTAAGTTCCTAAGTTCTCTAAGATCCCTGAGTTCTCTGAAAACTCTGAGATCCTTGAGTGTGATGAGATTCCGAAGTTCCCTGAGTTTTCTGACATCCCTAAGTTCCCTGATTTCCTTAGTTCTCTAAGTTCTCTGAGATCCCTGACTTCCCTGAGATCCCTGAGTTCCCAGAGTTCTTTGATGCCCTTCAGATATCTGAGATCTCTGAGTTCCATGAGTTTCCTGAGTTTTTTAAAATTCCTGAAATCACTGAGTTCATCAAGTTCCCTACGTTTTCTGAGATCCCTGAGATCACTGAGTTTAATAAGTTCCTTGAGATCCCTGAGTTCTCTAAGTTTTCTGAGAACCCAGAGATCTCAAAAATCCTTGAGTTACCTAAGTTCCCTGAGTTATCTGAGATCCCTGAGTTCCCTGAGTTCTATGAAATTCCTCCATTCTCTGAGTTCTCTAAAATCCCTGAGATTCCTAAGTTCCCTGAGTTCTCTGAGTTTTCTAAAATACCTGAGTTCTCAGCGAACCCTGAAATCCTTGATTGTGATGAGATCTTGAAGTTTCCTCAGTTTTCTGATATCCCTAAGTTCCCTGAGTTGCTTAGTTCTCTCAGATCCGTGTCTTCCCTTAGATCCCTGAGTTCCGTGAGTCCTCTAAGGTCCCTGAGTTCTCTGAGATCCCTGAGATTCCTAAGTTCCCTGAGTTCTCTGAGTTCTCTGAGAACCCTGAGATCCTTGATTGTGATGAGATCCCGAAGTTGCCTGAGTTCCTTAGTTCTCTAAATGCTCTGAGATCCCTGACTTCCCAGAGATCCCTAAGTTCCCAGAGTTCTTTGATACCCCTCAGATATCTGAGATCCCTGAGTTCCATGAGTTTCCTCAGTTTTCAAAAATTCCTGAAATCACTGAGTTCAGTAAGTTCCCCACGTTTTCTGAGATCCCTGGGATCACTGAGTTCAATAAGTTTCTTGAGATCCCTGAGTTCTTTAAGTTTTCTGAGAACCCTGAGATCTCAAAGATCCGCGAGTTACCTAAGTTCCCTGAGTTCTCTGAGATCCCTGAGTTCCCTGAGTTCTATGAAATTCCTCCATTCTCTGAGTTCTCTAAAATCCCTGAGATTCCTAAGTTCCCTGAGTTCTCTGAGTTTTCCGAAATCCCTGATTTTCTTGAATTTCCTAAGTTATCTAAGATCCCTGAAATACTTGAGTTCAATGAGATCCCTAAGTTCTTGGGTTTTCTAAAATACCTGAGTTCTCTGCGAACCCTGAGATCCTTGATTTTGATGAGATCCCGAAGTTCCCTGAGTTTTCTAAAATCCCTAAGTTCCCTGAGTTCCTTAGTTCTCTAAGTTCTCTGAGATCCATAACTTCCCTTAGATCCCTGAGTTCTATGAGTCCTTCTGAGATCCCTGAGTTCTCTGAGATACCTGAGATACCTGAGTTCCCTGAGTCATATGAGATCTCTAAGATACCTGAGTTCAATGAGATCCCTAAGTACCTAAGTTTTCTAAGATCCCTGAGTTCTCTAAGAACCCTGCGATCTTTAAGTGTGATGAAATCCCTCAGTTCCCTGAGTTTTCTGACATACCTAAGTTCCCTGAGTTCCTTAGTTCTCTAAGTTCTCTGAGATCCCTTAATTCCCTTAGATCCCTGAGTTCCATGAGTCCTTCTGAGATCCCTGAGTTTTCAGAGATACATGAGATACCTGAGTTCCCTGAGTTATCTAAGATCTCTGAGATACCTGAGTTCAATGAGATCCCTAAGTGTCTAAGTTTTCTAAGATCCCTGAGTTCTCTAAGAACCCTGCGATCTTTAAGTGTGATGAAATCCCTAAGTTCCCTGAGTTTTCTGACATCCCCAAGTTCCCTGAGTTCCTTAGTTCTCTAAGTTCTCTGAGATCCATGACTTCCCTTAGATCCCTGAGTTCTATGAGTCCTTCTGAGATCCCTGAGTTCTCTGAGATACCTGAGATACCTGAGTTCCCTGAGTTATCTGAGATCTCTAAGATACCTGAGTTCAATGAGATACCTGAGTTCAATGAGATCCTTAAGTTTCTAAGTTTTATAAGATCCCTGAGTTTTCTAAGAACCCTGAGATCCTTAAGTGTGATGATATCCCTAAGTTCCCTGAGTTCTCTGACATCCCTAAGTTCCCTGAGTTCCTTAGCTCTCTAAGTTCTCTCAGATCCCTGACTTCCCTTAGGTCCCTGAGTTCCCTGAGTCCTCTGAGGTCTCTGAGTTCTCTCAGATACCTGAGATCTCCGATCTCAATGAGTTCACAGACTTCGCTGAATTTCCTAAGTTCTCTGAGTTCTCTGAGATCTCTGAAACCCCTGAGTTTCCCGAGTTTCCTGAGATCTCTGAGATCCCAGAGTTCTCGGAGATCCCTGAGTCCTCTGTAGTCCTTAAGGTCCCTGAGTTCCACGAGTTCCCTGAGTTCTCTGAGGTCCCTGATTTCCCTGTGTTTGCTGAGTCCTCCGACGTGCCTGAGTTTTCTGAGATATCTTGATACCTCTGATTTCAATGAGTTCCCAGATGTCCCTGAGTTCCCTGAGTTCCCTGAGTTCTCTTAGTTCTCTGACTTTTCGGAAATCCTTGAGTTCTCTGAAGTTTTGTTAAAAATTGATCTACTTTTTAAAAAATTGAACAGTTTTGTTGAAAAGTCCTTTTTTTATTAAAAATTCAAATATTGTTATGAAAATTCAGGTTGGAAATAACACTATTTTAATAGCAAATTAATTTCTCTGGTTGAAAATTTAACTATATTCTTGAAAATTATATTTTTTTGTTCAGCTGAAAAATAATTTTTTAACTGAGAACTTAACTATTCCATTTTGAGTTCAGAATTTTTCTTTTTAGTTAAAGATTTAACCACTTTGTGAAAAATTAATTCCTCTGGTTGAAGATTCTTGAATTTAGTTCAAAATTTAACTATACATTTTTTATTAAAAGTTAATCTTGTTTGGTGAAAAATTTATGTTTTTGGTTGAAAATTCAACTACTTGGTGAAAAACTGATCTATTTTGTAAAAAATTGAGCAGTTTTGTTAAAAAGTCCTTTTTTATTGGAAATTCAACTGTTTTTATGAAAAGAAAATTCTGGTTTAAAATCTAACTATTTTATTAGAAAATTAATTTATTTGGTTGGAAATTTAACTACATTGTTCAAAATTTCTTTTTCCAGTCAAAAATTAATTTTTTAAACTGAAACTATTCGATTTTTAGTTCAAAATTTATTTTTTTGGTTGAAGATTCAAATACTTTGCTAAAAATTTATTTCTCTGGTTGCAGATTTTTGATTTTAGATAAAAATTTACATTTTTTTAAATTAAAAATTGATCTTTTTTTGTTAAAAATTCATGTTTTTGTTTGAAAATTTAATAACATGGTGGAGAATTGATCTATTTTGTGAGAAATTGAACAATTCTGCTGAAAAAAACTGGCTTAATGAAAATTCGTCTCTTTAGATTAAAAATTAAAATATTTTAATAGCAAGTTAATTCGTTTGGTTGATATTTTGAATATACTGTTAAAAATTCGTATTTTCGTTCAGTTGAAAATTAATTTTTGGAACTGAAAATGTACCTATTTCATTTTTTGTGAAAACTTATCTTTCTAGTTAAAACTTTAAATATTGATTTTATTTTTTTTATTGTAGAAAATTAAGTTTCTGCCTTGAAAGGTCATCTTTTTGGTTAAAAACTGTAGTATTTTGTAGTTTTTCGTTGAAAATTGATCTATTTTGTGAAAAAATTGAACTATTTTGGTTAAATATTAAACACTTTAGTTTGAAATTTATGTGATTTTTGAAAAATTGGTCTTTTTTGTAGAAAATTAATATTCTTGATTAAAAATTCAACTACTTGATTGAAGAAGAACTACTTTGTTAGAAATTCATTTTTTTAGAGATGTATAATTTTAGTCGAAAATTAAACTATTTTGTTGAAAAATCAATACATTCTGACATGAAATCTCGAAAGTTTAATATTGTATTCAATATGATACTAATTTAATGGAAAATGTAAATATTTTATTTTTAGTTGAAAAATACTCTTTTTTAGTTGAAAATTCAACAACTTGATTTAAAATTCATGTATTTTGCTGAAAATTCGTCTTTTTTGGTATAAAATAATTCTTCTCAGTTAAAATTCATTTATTTAATTGAAAATTTAACTATTCGATTAAAAATTAATCAATGTTATAAAAAATTTAAAAATTTGGAGAAAAAATCTTTTTTTTTTAATTGAAAATTTACCTGTTTTGTTGAAAATTTGTCTGCTTGGGTTAAAAATTCAACTACTCTGCTCGAAAATTCATCTTCTGGTTAAAAATTAACTTCTTCAGTTGACAATTCCTGCATTTTAGTCAAAATTCGTCTTTTTCGGTAGAAAATAATTTTTCTCAGTTAAAATTAATTAATTTAAATGAAAATCAAACTATTCGATTAAAAATTATTCAACGTTATGCAAAATTTCGCAATTTTCAGAAAAAAACTTTTTTTTCTGTTGAAAATTTACCTGATTTGTTGAAAATTTGTCTCTTTGGGTTAAAAATTCAACTACTTTGCTCGAAATTTCATGTTCTAGTTAAAAATTAACTTCTTCAGTTTAAAATTCCTGCATTTTAGTAAAAATTCGTCTTTTTTTAGACTGAATAATTCCGTTATCATACAGAATTGATCTTCTCGGTTAAAAATTCATTATTTTAATTGAAAATTCAACAACTTTGTTGAGAGGTGAACTGCCTTGTTGAAAAATCATCTTTTAGTTGGAGATGCAACATTTTAGTTGAAAATTGAACAATTTCGTTCAAAATTACTCGTTTGTGATTAACAATTCAGGTGGAAAAAAATGTATTTTCGATGCAGTAACGTCGATCCTATCCAAAGGTATGGTGGAACATAAAATAAAGTTACTCAACAAAAAAAATAATGAAACTATAAGCCTCGACCAGCTGATAATGCGAGTACAGATATTTTTTTAATTTTGAAGTCATAATTGTAAACACTTCTAAGAACAAACTTTACCCTCTTCAACTGTAGACTTTTCTCTTTTTATCCTCATCAACTCCCTTTTTCCTGCTCCTTGGACTCTATTTTCAGCTGCTATGCTGTTTGCACCAACCCAATCCTATTCCGGCATCATTATTCCAGCAATACGCTTTGCAGAGTATTCCCAGAGCACTCATCCTCCTTCTTCTTCAGATATGTACCATATCCAGAAAGGTATGCACCCGCCATGGTCCGCCGAGAGGTCTTCTTCTTCTCACACTTCTTCAAGCTGGTCCCGGCTTCGCAGAGATTACGAGAAGCTGTGATACCAGCTGGCTGTGGAGTTAGTGGAAGAATGAAAAAGTCCCGGAGGCTAAGAGAGCGATTAATACGTTCGGAGGAAAGTACGAAAAGAAGGAAGAGTCTTCATGTTGGTCAAGTGATCGAACACTGTGCCAACTTCGGCACTAAGGTGCCACGTGGGACCAATTAGCTCATGTTTTTCCAAGTCACATGCATCCTCTTTTTCAATCTTGAGGAAGAGCCAGTGAAAGTTACTTAGTGGTGCTTCATTTTTGTTAGGGAATCATCTGATTCATACAAATAGGTTCCAGTTGATCTGAAGGTAGAGTTTTTGCTGCAACGGTATTCCAGTGATAAGAAAATCTGTGTCATTACGAAGAAACAAGAGACTGTTGCTTTTTATTCGATGATGATAAAATATAAAAAGTGTTGATTACTGGTCAGAAAGTTCTGTCTGTTCTGACCAGTAATCAATTATTTTTACTTCTTATGACCAGCATCAGTGGATGTTGTCAACACATGAACATCTTGAATTTATTTCATAATTCGACATAGTATGCATACCAACTAAAAACGGGATTTTTAAAAACATACTTATAGGCTATTACCAGATGGACCGGTATACATACCAATAAAAAATTAAATTTTCAAACAACATATCTAATGCCCTACAGATGGACAACAGAAGGTAAGACTCTTGAAATATCTAAAAAGTAATCAACACTCTTTATTTTTTACCACCATCATCAATTGATCCTACCCTGGTCAACACCTCAACATCTTCTTGAATTTATTTCATGATTCGACATAGTATGGATACCACCTAAAAACGGGATTTTTTAACAAGATACCTATGTATAGGCCATTACCGGATGGACATCAAACAGTAAGACTCTTGGAATATCTGACCAGTCATCAACACATTTTATTTCTTGTCACCTTGGTCAACACCTGAACATGTTGAATTTATTTCATGTTTCGGTATAGTATACATACCAATTGAAAATTGAATTTTTCAGCAACATGCCTAATGCCCCACCGAATGGACGTCAGACATCAGAGCAATTAAAAATTGAATTTTTTAACAACATACCTGATGCCCTACCGGATGGACATTAGACGGTAAGACGCTTGAAATATCTGACCAGTAATCAACACTCTTTATTTCCTAACACCATCATCAATTGATACTATCCTGGTCAACACCTCAACATCTTGCATTTATTTCATGATTCGACATCGTATGCATACCAACTAAAAACAGGATATTTTAACAACATACCTAATAGCCTACAGGATGGATATCAGATGGTAAGAAGCTTTCATTATCTAACGAGCAATCAACACTTTTTATTTCTTGTCACCCTGGTCAACATGTCACCATGATTCGGTATAGTATACATACCAATTAATTTTCCATTTTTCTCAACATACCTAATGCCCTACTGGATGGACATGAGATGGTAAGACGCTTGAAATATCTGACCAGTAATCAACACTCTTTGTTTTCTAACACCATCATCAATTGATACTACTCTGGTCAACACCTCAACACCTTGAATTTATTTCATGATTCGACATCGTATGCATACCAACTACAAATCGGGATTTTTTAACAACATACCTAATAGCCTTGCAGGATGGATATCAGATGGTAAGAAGCTTGCAATATCTGACCAGCAATCAACACTTTCTATTTCTTGTCATCCTGGTCAACACCTGAACATCTTGAATTTATTTCATAATTCGACATGGTATACATACCAATTAAAAGTTCAATTGTTTAACAACATACCTAATGCCTATGCTAGATGGCTATCAGGTGGTAAGAAGCTTGCAATATCTGACCAGTAACCAAAACTTTTTATTTCTTGTCCCCTGGTCAACATGTCACCATGATGCGGTATAGTATATATACCAATTAAAAGTTAAATTGTTTCACAACATACCTAATGCCCTAACGGATGGACATTAGACGGTAAGACGCTTGAAATATCTGACTAGTAATCAACACTCTTTATTTTCTAACACCATCATCAATTGATACTACCCTGGTCAACACTTCAGCATCTTGAATTTATTTCATTATTCGACATAGTATGCATACCAACTCAAAACGTTATTTTTCAAAAACATACCTAATGGCCTACCAGATGGATATCAGATGGTAAGAAGCTTGCAATATCTGACCAGCAATCAACACTTTTTATTTCTTGTCACCATGCTCAACACCTGGACATCTTGAATTTATTTCATGATTCGGTATAGTATATACATACCAGTTGAAAATTAAATTCTTTAACAACATACATAGTAGTCCACCAGATGGATATCAGATGGTTAGACGCTTGGAATAACTGACAAGTAATTGAACATTTTATATTCCTTATCACCATCATCAATTGAAACTATCCTGGTCAACACCAGGACATCTTCTTGAAAATACATCACATTCTTCGATCATTTTGTTTCAGATTGTTTCCAATTGTATTTTATCAACAATTGTCTTCTATTGTCCATGAATTGAATTACCAATTTGAGAGAAGAGGGGATCGCGCAAAAAATACGGTTCATAACGGGTTTGGTGGAGGGGGAGGGGGGGGGGTCAGCTGAAGTAACGGTGCGAACTTAGATAACGTTTAGTTCCTTTTTTTAAGAATTTGTTTTTTCCCCTGTTTTTAAAAAACTTCCCCATTTTCACCTTTTTTCCCCATTTATCGTTTTTTTTCGCTTAAGTGCGAACTGATTTAATAGAAACATATTTGATTGAAAGTTCATTCTTTTTAATTAAGAATTCTAATATTATATTTTTGGTTCGGAATTCATCACGCTTGATTGAAAATATCTACTGCTTGGTTGAAACATTAATTATTCAGTTCAAAATTCAACAAAAAAATATCTTGTGAAAATATGTCTTTTTTGGTCGAAAATTAATGTTTTAGATTGAAAATTCATCTTTCTAGCTGAATATTCAACCGCTTGGTAAACTATTGAACTCTTTTGTTAAACAGTTATTTCTTGTTTGAAAATTGACTTTTTTGTTGAATCTGGAACTATTTTATTAGAAAATCGTTTCTTTTCCTTCTATATTAATATTAATTTATTTCAATTTAACTATTTTGGCAGACAAGCCACCTTTTTTGGTCAAAAATTCAAATGTTTTATTGAAAATTCAATTCTTTAATTGAAAATTTCGGCTTTCCTTGAAAAATTTATCTTTTTGTCTTCAAAATTGGAAAATTTTGTGAAATATTAAACTATTTCATGGATAATTAAACTTTTATGTAGAAAATTCTATTAATTTTTCAAAAATACTTTTTTCAATTGAAACTCAATTTTTAAAATTTAAATATTCCATTTTGAATTGAAAATTCATCTTTCATAGTTGAAAAAATCAACTATCTGCTTGAAAATTCGTGTATTTTGTAAAAAAATTCGTCTTTTTTGTTTGAAAATGTATTCTTTTTGTGAGAAAATTTATCTATTTTGGCAGACATTTCATCTTTTTTGGTTAAAAATGCAAATGTTTCATTACAAATTCAATGGATTGGTTGAAAATTTCAAACTTTTATTCAGAAAATTTCTCTTCTTGTTTCAAAAATAAAAAAATTTGGTAGAATATTAGACTATTTGATAGATAAGTCAACTGTTTTGCGAAAAATTCAATTAATTTGTCAAAAATTCTTTTTTTTCTATTGAAACTTAATTTTTTTCAATAAAAATTCAAATATTCAATTTTCAAGTAAAAATTGATCTTTCCTATTTGAAAAAAAACACTATTTGATGAAAAAATTCATGTATTTTGTAAAAAAAATTTTCTTCTATGGTTGAAAATGCATCATCTTGCTTGAAAATTCATCCTTTTTGGGAGAAAATTGATCTATTTTGGTAGACATTTAATCTTTTTTGGTTGAAAATTCAAATGTTTCATTGAAAATTCAACGGATTGGTTGCAAATTTCAAACTTTTTCTATAAAATTTAAATTTTTAATTGAGAATTGAACATTGATAGTTAAAAAAATCAACTTTTTGGTTACAAATTCATGTGCTTTGTAAAAAATTGTCTTTTTTTGGTTGAAAATTCATCCTTTTTGGGAAAAAATTTATCTATTTTGGTAGACATTTCCTCTTTGTGGTTAAAAATTCAAATGTTTCAAGTAAAATTCAACGGATTGGTTGAAAATTTCAAACTTTTTTCAGAATTTGGTTTTTGTTTTGAAAATTAAAGAATTTGCTAAAATATTAAACTATTTGATAGATAATTCAACTGCTTTATAGAAAATTCAATTAATTTGTCAAAAATTCTTTTTTTCTATTATAAACTAATTTTTTTTAATACAAATTTTAATATTTCGTTTTTAATTAAAAACTGATCTTTTCTAATAGAAAAATCGAGTATTTTTTTTAATTCATGTCTTTCGGTAGAAGTGTAATCTTTTTCGGTTGAAATTGTAAATGTTTGAATGAAAATTCAACTGCTTGAATGAAAATTTCAACACGTCTTAGAAAACTTGTATTTTCTTTTTAAAAATTACGTAATTTTGTAGAATATTAAACTTTTTGATTGAGAATTCAACTGTTTCGTAGAAAATTCAACTGTTTCATCAAAAGGAAAATTGTACTGAAAAATAATTGTTTCAGATGAAAATTTAACTATTCCATCTTCAATTAAAAAGTTGTCTTTTTTAGTTGAAAAATCGACTATTTGGTTAAAAATGTATTTATTTTGTTAAAAGCTTTTCGTTTGAAAACTTTTCGTCTTGGTTGAAAATTCATCCGTTTTGGTTAGAAATACAACTCTTTGCTTAAAAATTAGTATTTTTGATTGCATTTGACTGTTTTCTATTTAAGTTAAAATAATTCTTGATTAAAATATCTACTATTATATTTTTCATCGAATTAAACTATTTGGTTGTAAATGAACTTTTTTGTCAACAGTTAAATTTCTGGGTTTAAAATTCAACCGTTTTCTATAAAATTAGACTTTTCTGGTAAAAATTATTCTATTTGTTGGAAAATTTAACTTTTCGTTCGAAAAATTAACTATTTGATTGAAAACTTTTGTTCTTTAGTTAAAAACCTAACTAATTTTTTTTTTCTAAAATGCATGCCTTTTATTGAAAATTCGTCTTTTCGGTAGAAAATTTAATAATTTTATGGAAAATTTAATTATGTAGTTAGTTATCATTTTTCGGTGGGAAATTTAACCATTTTAATGAAAATTCGTCTTTTCATATTGAAAATTATTGAATAAATACTTTATTTATTTATTTATTTTTGTGTAAATTCAAACAAATATTCTGGCGATATATATAAAAATTCGAGAAAAAAAATTTCCAATGCATTTTTGGACCACCACAGATACACAAATAATTAATATATTGATCGATCCTGATCCCATATTGATCTACTACACTTTTTAAATTGTGAAAAATTCTTATTTTTCTTATCTTCGTTCAAACAATCAGGAGGCAATTTTTTGAAAACAAAAACAGAGCAGATCACGTTAACAATTTCTCAATATGGCTTTCTCATTGTTTAAATAGAGCTGAAAATGTTACACCATTGTTTCGTTTTATTAAAAAAAAAAATTAATTTTTTCTCAATGCCGATTAGGTAATTTGAAAAACTCGAGAAAATTAATGTTGTCAAATTCACACAAATAATTGAGAAATTAATTTCTGTTGAAGGGCGATGACAAGGAATGTCACATTTGTGTGCATAATAAAACAGACGTAAATGAAAGATTTATCAATTTAGAAATTAATTATTTAACCAAAGCCAGAAAAATCAGAATTAAAATTTCTATTTTACGTGAGCAAAATCAACTTTATTGTTAAATATCAATCGAAAGTTGTATTTTTGGCAGTATGAAAAATTACCATTGTTCAATAATTTCATTGCATTATTCCAATCGAAATAATTTGTTAAAAAAAAGCTTACTTTAAAAGATAAATTTTGAACAAGAAGTGGAAGAATCACATTTTCAGATGAAATTATCAATTTTCCACACAAAAAAAAACACAATTTTTAACAAAAAAGTCCAATTTTTAAGAAAAAAATAATTTTTAATAAAAAGAATGAATTGTCAACGAAAAAAATTAATTTTCAAAACAAAAGATGAATTTTCTACCAGAAAATACAAATTTTCAACAAAACAGTTTCATTTTAAAACAAGAATATTAAATGTCTTATAAAAAAAGATTAATTTTCGGCAAAAAATGGAATAGTTAAATTATATGGTATAAAATTCATTTTTAATTTAAAATAAAAACTAATTTTCAATCTAAGAGAAGAATTTTCAACCAAAACGATTATTTTTTTAACAAAAAAGATTGATTTTCAACAAAATACATGAATTTACAGCCAAATCTTGAATTTCTAAAGAAATTTAAACCTTATAGTTCAATTTTCAACCAAAGAAATGAATTTTCTACCAAAATTTGTGAATTAGTCACCAAGAATAATTAAATTTTCTATTAAAAAAAAAATACAGTCTTAGCTTGATAAATTCATTTTCAATAGAAAAAACAGAATTTTTAGCCAAATTTTGAATTTTTAAAGGAATTTAAACCTGAGAGTTCAATTTTCAACCAAAACTTGTGAATAAGTCCCAAAAAATGATTCAATTTTCCATTTGGAAAAATTTATTTCCAACTTGAAAAATTCATTTTCAACAGAGAAAAACTAATTTTCAACAAAATAGATCAATTTTCAACCAAAAAAATCAATCATAAACTAAAATTATAAATCATCGACCAAAAAAATATAATCTTTAACCCAAAATTTGAATTTTCTACGAAAAAAAAGACAAATTTTGAAAAAAATAGATCCATTTTCAACCAAGAAGATTGAATTTCTATCAAAAAAGATACATTTTCGACAAAAAAATTGAATAGTAAAATTCTCAGTTAGAAAAATTTATTGTTATTGAAAAGAAAACTAATTCTCATTCTAAGAAAAGAATTATCAACCACAAAGATTCATATTTTTACAAAAAAAGATTATTTTTAACAAAATACATAATTTTTAATCGAATTTAAAAATTTGTTAAACATGTGACCTAATAGTTGAATTTTCAACCGAAGAAAGGAATTTTCTACCAAAGAGGTGAATGAATCACTAAAAAAGACTAATATTAATTAATTAAGAAAAAATTAATTTTCAACTTAAAAAATTCATTTTCAACAAAAAAAAAACGAATTCGCAAAAAAATATTTAAATTTTTAAGTACAAAAAATTTATTTTCATCTAAAATAGTGAATCTTCAACTAAAATAGTCAATCTTTAACTAAAATAGTCAATCTTAAACTAAAAAGATTAAATGTCTATCAAAAAAAGATCAATTTTGACAAAAATTGAAACAGTTAAATGTCAGCTACAAAAGTTAATTTTCTATAGATACAAAACTAATTTTCAATAAAAGAAATGAATTTTCAACCCAAAAGATTAATTTTCTATCAAAAAAGATTAATTTCTCACAAAATACATGAATTTTTAACCAAATTTTGAGTTTTTAAAGAAATGTTAATCTAATCGTTAAATTTTCAAACGATAAAAAAAATGTTAAACAAAACATAGAATAGCAAAATTTCAGTTAAAAAATTATTCAAGAACAACAAGAAATGTTTTTAAAAAATAGTTAAATTTTGAACGAAGAAACAGGGGTTTTAACTAAAATCATGAATCATCAACCAAACTTTAAACAAACAATTTTATTATTCAGCAATTTTCCAATTCGGATTTTTTACATTTCGTCAATTTTATTATTCGGAAATTTTCAAATTTGGTAATATTATAAGCTGTCGGTAATTTTCTAATTTGGTAATTTTATAAGCAGTTTGGAAATTTTATTATTCTGGAATTTTCGAGTTCGCAATTTTTAAATTTCGGCAATTTTATTTTTCGGAAATATTCGAATTCGGTTAAATTATAAGCAGTTTGGGAATTTTATTTCTCGGTAATTTCCTGTTTACGAATTTTTACATTCAGTCAATTTTATTATTCAAGAATTTTCACATTAAGTAATATTATAAACTGTGAGTGATTTTCTAATCTGTTAGTCTTATAAACAGTTTGGGAATTTTATTATTCGGGAATTTTCCAATTCGGAATTTTCACATTTCAGCAATTTTATTTTTCGAGAATTTTTCAAATTGGGTAATATTTTAAACTATTGGTAATTTTCTGAATTGATAATATTATGAATAGTTTGGGAATTTTAGTTTTCGGAAATTTTCCATTTCGGAATTTTTACATTTCGTCAGTTTTATTCGTCGGAAATTTTGAAATTTGGTAATATTATAAGCTGTCGGTAATTTTCTAATTTGGTAATTTTATAAGCCGTTTGGAAATTTTATTATTCTGGAATTTTCGAGTTCGCAATTTTTAA
>CAKNXH010000819.1:0-17990 GCA_932178445.1 Andricus quercusramuli | reverse complement strand
ATATAAAACTGAAAAAGACGAATTTTCACCCACATAATTAAATGTCAAACCAAATAGTTTGATTTTGAACTAAACGAGATGAGTGCCGTACCAAAAACATAATAGTAGACTTAGTATTTTCATAACAAAAAAAAAAGAATTTTGGACCCGAAAAGACGAATTTTCATCAAAATAATCCAATTTGAAACCAAAGAGATGAATTTTCAACTAAAATTATTTCAAATAAAAATATAAATTTTCGAACCAAAAATGGAAGAGATTTTTTCAGTTTGAAAAATTGATTCTGAAAAAAACGCATTTTCAATTCAATATTTAAATTTTCAGCCAGACATTTTTGGACTAAAGTGATGAATCTTCACAACTAAAATTTGTTTTTTACAAGGAAGTTATACTTTCAACTAAGAAATATTAATTCTAACGAAAAATGAAATAGTCTGTTAGTCTGTCTGTCTGTTTGTCCGTCCGTTAGTCTGTCTGTCTGTTATTTTGTCTGTAAATTTTTAGTTTGTTAGGACGATAACTTTCAAAAGAATTAACCTATTGGATTGAGCTTTAAATGTCCTAAAATGAAGGTCAAGTTCGTTTGCTAGCCATTTTGAATATAAATTCAAAAAGTGAGCACATTTTGAAAATTTTTGAGAACACTTCTTTCAATATTTCAAAATGCTATCGACGGATATTAATAGAATTCAAAAAGGCAAACAAAATATTTTCATGACTTTTTTAATGGAAGAAAAATTACCGGAATTATAGCATTTACCAAATTCCAAAAAAACAATCGATAATGAACATTTTAAGCTTAACGACACACGATATGAAAAAAGTCAGGAGAAGAAAAATGTTTCTTTTTGAACACCCTACAATATTGTAAAGAGACATTTCTCAATATTCTTGACCAAACGAAAATTCAACTTTTTATCGCACAACAAAATAATGAAAAATAAAAAATTCCATTTTGCGATCAAACTATACAAGATACGAAAAAAGATGAATCGACAAAAATTTTGCACTGAAAAAAGATCTACAAATTCGTCATTAATCACATTTTGATGGGACGCGTAGTTTTTGTTCCATTTGTAAAAAACTGTTTTTAAAATAAAATAAATTAAATTTTTGAACAAAAGGCACAAACACGAAAAAAATTAATAGATATTATATTATAATATTTCCATATTTTCAAATAAAATATAGAGCGGGAAGCGCGAGTGTCTAAATGAGAATGTGTTCCTCAAGGTCGATAGAACCTTAAGTAAATTAAATCTCCTCTTTAACAAATTTTATAATCACTTTATATGTGGAGGTTTTGATAATTTTATAATTTTTTGCAAACAAAATCTTTCTTTTCAGCTAAGTCGAACAGGAAATGGAAAAACCTAAAGAAACCGAGAGTAAGGCGCGAGGTCAATACATTATCGAGCGCGAAGTCTTATCAGCTATTCTTTCAATTTTTTTGTTGTCCAAAACGGTCATTATTTGTGGGCTATACGTTATTTTGAACCAAAAAAGACATTTCTTCCCCACTGTGGGATAGCCCCTAAGTCTTTACACCTTTTTCAAATCAATATTCGCAACTTCAAAAATTAAAGTCGCATTCTTCTTTTTTTCAGGTAACGAAAATGGCATCTAAAAAAACTATAGTAACCATACTTGTGGTATTGGCACTTATTGATATTGCAACGGCCCATAAATGTTCACCCCCAGATGGTAACTGCATGTTCGCAACCTGTATTTGTACTCAAGAAAATAATGATCCTACTAAACCAGGCAATTGTTGCGACAAAAAGGCTCATTGCTCATCTTCACGACCCGGATTTCCAACCAGGTGTAGTAGTAATGGTTTCTAATTGTAAAATAATTGACGAAATAAATTATTATGTGAAACTTTCAAATATTCCACACTGTAAATTAATAAATTATGAAACAAGATTATGATTTTTTTACTCATTCCTCCAACGAGAAGTTATAACCTCTCTTTGAATCTATCGTAGAAATGCTAGCAGATTCTGTAATTATCGACAATTCCCACGATGTCCACCATTTTTTCCTCGGCCTGCCTCTGTATAGGGTTTTTTCTCCTGTCTAACAGTGTTTTCTCTATACTGAATTCTTTGAGAGTCCTTTAATTACTGACTTTGTCCATTAGCGTTTTACCACATACATTGCGCAGGAATTGCACGCCAACTACGTTAATTTTACTCTTATCCTTCTCTTGGTAGGCCCAGGTGTCGCTATCGTACAAAACAGTGGGTGCGAGTACAGAATTGTATATTGCAATTTTAGCTTTATTTGTTATATCCAAAAGAGTAAAATCAACGTCGTTGGCATGCAATTCCTGCGCAATTTATGTGGTAAAACGCTAAAGGACAGTATCAGTAATCAAAGGACTCTCAAAGAATGCTGTGTGAAGGAAACAATGTTGGACAAGGGTGAAAGAAATTCGTTGAGGTGGTTTGGGCATGTTGAAAGAGTGGAAGAAGAACGACTGTCGAAACTAATATATTCAGGTAAAGTAAATGGTAGCCTGTCCAAAGGCAGACCGAGGAAAGAATGGTGGAAATGTGTGAGTGAGAACCTCAATTGAGAAGATGTAAAACGGCACAGAAACACAAAAGCTCGTGTGAGGAAACGTATGGACGTGAAGAAAGCTAAAGAGCTATGACAGGACAGGAAAATGTGGCGACAAACCAAGAAAAGGATCAGAGTAAAACTAACGCGGTTGGCATTCAATTCCTGCGCAATGTATGCGGTAAAACGCTAATGGACAAGGTCAGCAATTAGAGTATTCTTAATGGATGTAGTGACGTTCTTCCAACAAAATACATGAATTTTATATCAAATAGTTGAGTTTTCAAATTATAAAGAAAAAATTTTCAAACAAAAATCGAACACCTGCGTTTTCAGATAAAAAAATTAATTTTTCACAAAAGATGTAAATGTTCAAACCAAGAGGTGTATTTTAAGAGAAATAAATTTTCAACAAAGTTCTCCAAATCACAAACAAGTAGTTGAATTTTCAACAAACAAACCAAATTTCAACACAAGAAAATTAGTTTTCTACCAAAAAGTCGTCTCTTTAATAAAAAAAAATCAATTTTCAACCACTACCTTCGAAAAATGAAATGATTTTCTTAACAAATTTGTTGAACCTTCAACTAAGTGGAACTATTTTCAACAAAACAGTTTAATCTTTTTACGGAATAGCTAAATTTCCAACTGAGTAGTTCAATTTTCTACCAAAAAATGAATTTCAAAAAAATGCATGAATTTTCAAACAAATAGTTAATATTTCAACTAAAAAAGTTATTTAAACAGGTAAGTTCAACGAAAAAAGGATGTTTTCAACAAAATAGTTGAATCCTCGATCAAAAAGATGAATTTCTGACCAAGAAAATTAGTTTTTTAAGTGAAAATAAATAAATTTTCAACCAGAAATGGAATTATGAAATTTTCAGTTGAAAAAAAAATAATGCTCAACAAAAGAAACGAATTAACAACCGATTTAATTCAACTTGAAAAGAAGAATTTTAAACTAGACAAATTTTTGTCCCCATAATTAATAGGCATTTGTACTGAAATTCAAAAAAGGGCTCAAAAATAAAAAAAAATGTAATCAATTTTTTTCTTGAAAAAGTACCTTTAAATTTTTTGAATATGTATATTTCGATTCATTAAAATTTTCTGCGTCAATTAAAAAAAAAATTATGGTTCCTCTTTTTGCAAAAAAAAAAAGTTTGGAATTCTTTGAATTATTTCAAACGATAATTCAAAGTTTTAGAAGTTTTCAAAAGATTGTAGATTTTTGAAAATTTTCGAATGAAATTTTGAAGCTCTTTAAGGATTTGAAAAGGTTTTCAGGAAATTATTTTTTTTCAAAATTGCAGAGAAAAGATTGTAAAGGATTCCAAGGCACAATTTTTCAGTTTAGCAAGATAAACAAATTTTAGAAAAATTCAAAATAAGTTTAAGAAATATTTAGAAATTTTGAAAAGATACAGAAATAATTTTAAACTTGAAAAGATTTTGACACATTTAAAAAGCGGTGTAGATTTTTGAAGATTTTGAACTAAAAATTTAGAATCTTTTTAAGAATTTTGAAATGTTTAAGAAAAAAAATTTTATTTAGGTTTCTGGGAAAGAGAATATTTGTAAAGACTTCAAAACTTAAGACAAAATGTAGATTTCTGAAAATTTTTAAATAAAATTTTGGAAGTTGTTAAAGATTGTAGAAGATTTTAAAACCTTGCAAAACATTTCCAAAATTTTCGAAAACCAATACTCAAGATTAAAAAAGAAGTAAATATTTTCAAACGTTAAAAAGTCCTCAATATTTCTTAAACAGACTTAAATTTTCCCTTAAATTTTGCAAAATCCTGTAAAATGTAAAAAATTCTTAGAAAATTTGTAGATGTTTCTTTTTCCTAATGGAAATTATTCATTCTTGCCCTTCAAATTTTAGCTTGCCTATTATTTTTTTGTTGACTGAAAATCTTTTTTGTTTGAAAATTCATCTCTTCTGGTAGAAATTTGATATGTATTTAATTAAAATTGAAATTGTTTGGTCTTCGTTAGAAAATTCATGTAGGTATACGGTTAAAAATTCATTTTTTTTTAAATTAACTTTTTATTGAAAATTTATATTTTTGGCTGATTAAAAGATTCAAAATACGAGATTTTAGAAAAATTAAAAATTTACGAACTTATGTTCAGAAAATTCTCAATCTCCACCGAAGTCGTAAGTTTGGTAATAACTTTTTTATGGTCTGCTCATGGAAAAAAATAGAATTCTATAATACACTCTATTCATGCAAAAAAATTAAAAGAAAATGATGTAGTTTATAATAATTTGTATTTGTATGAACAATTGTGCAAAAACAATCAAACATGATTGACATTGATATATCATTCTTTTTAATTAAATTCAGATACTCATTTCACAATATCACAAAAAAAAATTAAAACATAGGGATATAAGTATTTTGCGTATAAATGAACCATTATTATACAAAGTATAGCTAATTTTCAGTTACATAACCCTTACGTAAAAATAATCAATTGATGTTACTTAATTTGAAAAAATAAAAATTCATCCTCAATTGAAACATTTAAATTGTTTATTTATGTGTTTTTTTTTTTTTTTTTAATTTAAATTTTTATTTCCAATAATTTGATTTATTAATAACATTTCAAACTAATTCCGGAAAAAATGAAAACATATGTACGCATAATTTTGAAACTTAAATTCAGATGCTCATTTCACAACATCACAAACATTTAAAAAAACTATATAATTGAATTATAAGTATTTTATGTATAAATAAACAATTACTATACAAATTATACCTAATTTTTATTTACATAACATTAATGTAAAAATAATCAATTTATGTTACTTAATTTTAAGAAATTAAAAATTCAATCTTTGTGTAATTAAATATTCTGATCAAAATTGATCAGCTAATAATTAATTAATCAGTTCACAACTTTAAAAGAATTGAAGAATTTTTTTCATCAAAACAGTCTAATACTTTTTACCTTATCTTTTTTTTCAATTTGAACTTTCATATCTGAAAATTCCATTTATTAATAATCTTTCAAACTAATTCCAAGCAAAATTAAAACACATTGCGTATAATCTTGAAAATTAAATTCAGATACTCCTTTCACAACATCACAAACATTTCAAAAACTGTATAATTGAAATAGAAGTATTTTACGTATGAATGAACGTTGACTATACAAATTGTAGCTAATTTTCAGTTACATAACCCTAATGTAAAAATAATCCATTTGTGTGACTTAATTTAAAAAAATTAAAATTCAATCTTCATGTAATTTGATACTGTGATCAAAATTAATCATCTTATAATCAATTATCCAGATCACACCATTCAAAAGCATTAAACAATTATTTTCATTGAAGCGTTTAGATGACATTTTTCTTTATTTATTATTGAATTTCAACTTTCATTTTTTATAATTTGATTTATTAATACCCTTTCAAACTAATTCCATAAAAAATTGAAACATATGTACCTATACTTTTGAAAATTAAATTCAGATACTCATTTCACAACATCACAAACATTTGACACAATCTTATAATTTGAATAGAAGTATTTTACGTATGAATAACAATTGATTATACAATTTATAGCAGATTTTCTGTTACATAACCCTACCGTAAAAATAATCCATTTATGTTATTTAATTTTAAAAAAAAATTAAAATTCAATCTTCATGTAATTAAATACTGTGATCAAAATTAGTCAGGTAATAATTCATTCATCAGGTCACACCATTAAAAAGCATTAAACAATTATTTTCATTGAAAAATTCAAATAACTGTTTTCTTTATATATTTTTTTCAAGCGGAACTTTTATTCCTAATAATCTGATATATTGATAACGTTTTAAACTGATTCCAGAAAAAAATAAAACATATGTACGTATAATCTTGAAAATTAAATTCAGATACTCATTTCACAACATCACAAACATTTAAGAAAATTATATAATTCGAATAGAAGTATTTTACGTATTAATAAACGTTTATTATAAAAATTATAGCAGATTTTCTGTTACATAATCCTAACGTATAAATAATCAATTTATGTTACTTAATTTTAAAAAAATAAATAAAAAATGCAATCCTCGTGTAGTTTAATGTGGTGATCAAAATTATTCCTCTAATAATTAATTTATCATATCACACCATCAAAAATCATTGAAAAATTATTTCCATTAAAACATTTAAATAACTTTTTTCGATATTTATTTCTATCAATTTGAATTTTTATTACTGATAATCTGATTTATCAATAACATTTCAAGCTAATTGCAAAAAAATTAAAACATATTTTCGTATTATTCTGAAAATTAAATTCAGATACTCATTTCACAACATCACGAACATTTAAAAAAATTATATAATTGAAATAGAAGTATTGAACTTGATTTAAAAGAACTTATTCCCCTATTATTCTCCAAATTTCATGAAAAATTGCCCTATTTCCTTGTTTCGAGAACTAGAATTTGTTCCCAGGAAATGGCGTGGGACCAGTTTCTCCTTTTCAATAGTCTTGAGGAAGAGCCAGTGAAAGTAACTTGAATGAAATCAGCCATTACAATTAAGAGACATCTTCCCATTGAGGAGGATGTGCCTTTTATTGATCTTGTAATAAGAGGCAGGAAAACAAGAGGCAAGAATGCATTTCTTGAAGAGATTCAGAATCTTCCTCTTGCGATCTCCTATCCAATGAGCGGCTAAACTAAGGAGGTACTTTGTTACTGATGGGCTCAGCTTAACTCTCTAGATTCTCCAGAGTGATTCCTCGAGTTGTGCTTTATTATCAGATTTTGCATACAGTATCAAATAAGCTAGCTGCTCTCTCTGTATATTTACAAAGAAAATTATACAAATAAGCATGCTTAGGATTTTATGCAATTGCACATTTTTTTATTTTCATCTCTTGGATTACAAGTTATGATAAATATTTTGTTAATTTTAATCAAGGATAAGCTTGAGTAAACCAAAATTTCAATGTGATCCTATTAGAGTAACGAATATGATCCAACTAAAGTATCGGGTACTACCCCTTTCGGGGTAGGCGTGACACTACCCGATTCGGGTAGTGTTTCTAGGTGGATAGTTCCTTGTAGTAAATAACTACAAGTGTGGGCTCACCACACCCACGACGAGCCAACAGCACGCAGTATTCCCGAACGGTCACCTATCCAAGTACTAACCGTGCCCAACACTGCTTAACTTCAGTGATCTAACGAGAACTGGTGTTTTCAGCGTGGTATGGCCGTTGGCAATTAATTAATCAATATTATTTATACTTATGCGGATTTTCCCATAATAATATCTACAAAAGTTTCCTATAAACTGCGCCTATAAACTGCGTTGGCCATGACGCTGGACAAATTCTGCAATTGGCTGTAATCTGACGCGCGATTCAAAATCGAATCGTTTCAATAACAATGTAAAATCCTTTAATTGTAGTGTTTCAATCTAAAATTTTTCAAGAATTATATCATTTTGAACATTTAAACAATTTATCGATTAATTCTTCAAACTATTTTATTTCCTAAAACGCATTCTCTCCTTGGCCTGCTTAGTCAAACTTTGTTTACAAAATACCGATGCGGACCGATATCAGTTCTCTGAAAGAACACATTGTGTCGCACTTATGTTACGCATCTACATTTAGAATAAGCTAATCATATTTCATGCAGAAGAATATTAAAAATTGAAATTTCATTATGAAAAATTCATTATTATGACACTTATCATTATTATTACACATCTAAGTACTCAAAATTTATAAGAAAAATATATAAAATTGTTTATTTTTTTCAAATTAGACACAGCATATTTTTTTCCTGTTTGTAAATAATTAACAATTGTTTAAACAATTATTAATCGTTTGAGAGAGGGGGAGAGAGGGGAGAGAGAGAAGCAAGCCTCCGTTCTGTGACATGAGACACAGCGTGTGTGTCAGAGGCCTGCGTTACACTTTCTAGTCGTGGTATAATAGCCCATATTCAAATATATAACATTAAAGTGAATAATCAATTCATATTACTCAATTTAAATTTAATTATTTAATAATTTAAAGTCAATCTTTACTTAACTTGAAATTTTTAAACAAAATTAATGGAATAATAATAATTTAAATTGCTTAAAACGTAAAAAGCTATTATTTCTTCTATTCGGGCACTGGTCGGGCCTCATTCAGCAGACCCCAGACTGAAATTCATTTTCATCTGAAGCATCCGAATGCTTTAATCTTATAAACACGTGTTATTAATGAAAATAACACCACGTGAATGTTCATTAAATAAAGTTGAAGCAGTAGATTTGTTAAATTACATTCATTTTTTATTATGTATACTGAATGGGGTGTGTGAATATAAGCAAAAAAATGTAGATAATTTGTTTTCTCATCTTCCAAAATAACTTTATTTTATTTGTAATAAAGATAAAATTGTATTAAATATGTGAAAGATAAGAAAATCAATTATATTTGTGTTGTGTAAGTGAAACCCAGTGATGAATAAGCAAAATAATCATTTGTCATAGTAGAGTGCAAATGTTCCATATTCAGATGTTGTCTGACATAAATATGTATATGCAAAACACGGTTTTCAATTAACGAAATATTAACCTTTGAAATTCTTGATCTAAAATTTGTCTGTATTTATATATTCTTATTCATTTTCTTGTTGACAAATCGTTTGTCACATATATTTATACCATAGCTGGATGATGAACGTACCGGAAAACAGAGAGGGTCTAGACGGGCGGTTGAAGGGTATTTTCTTGAGGACTTTGTTGGAAGTTCTAGATAGAGCCTGGCTAAAACAGCGTTACAGAACTAGTCTGGTCTTCCCTATTTTGTCCGATCAACGCCCGATCAGAAATAGGGAAAACTATCCGGGGTCCTCCCAAAGACCGATCGCAATTTCTACATGAGTAGGTGGAGGTTACCATATTTTTCCATCATTCTGACAATGAAATTTTGAAATGTTTTCAAATTTCTTAAAATCAAATAAACATTTTTTTCATGAATCTGCAATCCAAAAACTGTGCCTAATAGTTTAAAAGGCCCAATAACATAGCGACTACCATATATACATATGTGTTCCACTTTCGAGTAATGCCTTGTAAACACCTCATGTAGGTTCAGGTTGCCATATTCTGCCATAATTCTTTCAATAAAGTTTGAAATGTTTCCAATTTTCTTCTTCAATTTCTCAATATTATATAAACAAATTTGTTTTTCACATGACTCTGCAGTCTAGAAAATGGGCTTTACAATTTGGAGGGGCTAATAACATAGCGACTAGTGTATATAAACTGTAAAGTTTCTATGAAAACTCATTATTGACATCTATCTTGACGATTATTCCTAAACTGAGTAAATAGGTTAAATATTGTGAGTATAATTTTGCATCCATATAGTATATACCATTTTCAATTGTACATTCGATTCTTATTTAAAATCATTCATATTAAGACAATACTATCTATCTCTGATCATCACCCTAGCATAGCGGTTGTCTTAAATTATGTAGGTAATTATCATACAATATATTATCTCACTTATAATTTTAAGTTTTATTTTTAATCGCAGTTTATTCATGTATCGTGATTTTTTTGTCAATTGTCTTGATTTATTCTTTGGTCTCTCACGTTCAGAAACGTACAGTGTGTAGTAGAAAATAATAGGGAAAAGTAGGGTATGTGGTGTCAGTGCGGAGCACGGCGACTCTTGCAAATAGTGCTCGTTTTTGTTCATTTTCATATTAATTTTTGTACGTAACATAGCTTTCTTTGGTACTCGAGAAAGCTATTTTATGTATAAAAAAAAACTAATACAAAACTCAAGAAACACGAGCATTATTAGCAAGAGTCACCGTGCCCCGCACTGACACCTTACCCCACTTTCCCCTAGTATAAATATACATTTCAGAAAAACAGATATTTCATTGAAATTTTGCAAAAGTACTCATTTTGGGATATTTATTTTAAAATGTTTTAAATACTTTTATTGAAGTTTGTGTAGCTTTTCTTGAAGAACCGCGCAAGTATCCTTTTGGGCTATAATTTTTTCAGTTAGAATTTTTTAGATATGTCTGAAAGTATAAATTTTTTGGAAAAAATCTCGCTGTGAAACTGCAAGTTTGAAATTTGCACATAAAAGGTATATTTTTTGTTGTGAACATATTATTTTCAAAAATCCCATGAGCATACTTTTAGCCATGCCTGACTTTCACATATTTTATTTTTTTCGTGAAACAGAAACTTCATAGAAAGTTCTGTGACTGACATTCGCTTGTATAAACAAGGTCACCTTATTGACAATCCTTCTTTGCATAATATGCATATTAAAGAAATACAACACTGCATGTTTTTATTACTCGTTATCGCTATCCCCACTAGCTAAATAATAATCTTGAGCTGTTTTTTTTAATTCATCTGTTTTGAAAAAAATATTTCAAACTGTAACTGTTCGGTTGAGAATTCAATAATTTTGTTGAAAAGTCAGACTTTTTGGTTCAAAATTCTTCGGTTTTGTTGAAAATGCAAAGTTGAAAAGTTTTGTTGAAAATGCAAAGTTGCTACGTGCAAAGTTGACCCCATGCCTGCGAACTCTTATCAGCTTTTTTTCAATTTTTTTTTTTTTTTTGTCTAAAATGGTCAATATTTGTGGGCTGTACGTTATTTTGAACCAAAAAAGACATTTCTTCCCCACTGTGGGATAGCCCCTAAGTCTTTGAACCTTTTTCAAATCAATATTCGCAACTTCAAAAATTAAAATCGTATTCTTCTTTTTTTTTCAGGTAACGAAAATGGCATCTAAAAAAACTATAGTAACCATACTTGTGGTATTGGCACTTATTGATATTGCAATGGCCCATAAATGTTCACCCCCAGATGGTAACTGCATGTTCGCAACCTGTATTTGTACTCAAGACAATAATGATCCTACTAAACCAGGCAATTGTTGCGACAAAAAGGCTCGTTGCTCATCTACTCGACCCAATTTTCCAACCAGATGTAGGTTGTAAAATCATTGACGAAAAAAATTATTAAGTAAAACTTCCAAATGTTCCACACTGTGAATTAATAAATAATGAAACAAACTTATGATTTCTTTACTTATCCCTCTAACGAAAGGTTATAACCTCTCTTTAAATCTGTCGTAGAAATGCTAGCAGATTCTTTAATAATCGACAGTTCCCACCATTCCCACCATTTTTGCCTCGGTCTGCCTCTGGATAGGCTTTTTTCTCCTGTCGAACAGTGTTTCCTCTATACTGCATTCTTTTAGAATTCTTCCATTACTGAATTTGTCCATTAGCGTTTTACCACATACGTTGCGCAGGAATTGCACGCAAACCACGTTGATTTTACTCTTATCCTTCTCTTGGTAGGTCCAGGTGTCGCTATCGTACAGAATTGTATATTGGAATTTCAGCTTTATTCGTTATATTCAGAAAAGAAAAATTAACGTCGTTGGCATGCAATTCCTGCGCAATGTATTGGGTAAACCCCTAAAGGACCATATCAGTCATTAAAGGACTCTCAAAGAATATGGTGTGAAGGAAACACTGTTTGACAAGAGTGAAATAAATAAATGTGTAGGCTGCCCAGAGGCAGACCGAGGAAAGAATGGAGGAAATGTGTGAGGGAGAATCTCAATCGAGAAGATATAAAAAGGCACAGAAACACAAAAATAAAAACTTGCGTGAGGAAATGTATGGACGTAAAGGAAGCTCAAGAGCTATGCTAGAACAGGGAGATGTGGCGACAAATAATTTAGACATTTCGTGAATTGCTAGCAGTTTCTGTAATAATCGACAATTGCAGATGCGTGTAAGCAAGGTTATGTAGGTCATCGACAGGGTAGACGCCATTACCAGAAGTAAAAATATAACAAATAAAGCGAAACTTGCATTATACAATTATGTACCTGTACCCACTGTGATGTACGATAGAGGAACCTGGACATATCAAGGAAAGGATGAGAGTAAAATTAACGCGGTTGTAATTCAATTCGTGCGCAATGTATGCGGTAAAACGCTAATGGACAAGGTCCGCAATTAAAGGATTATCAATGAATGTGGTGACGTACTTGCAACAAAATACATGAATTTTGTACCAAATAGTTGAGTTTTCAACTTATGAAGAAAAAATTTTCAAACAAAAATCGAACACCTGCGTTTTCAGATAAAAAAATTAATTTTTAACGAAAAAGTTGAATGTTCAAACAAAGAGGTGTATCTTAAGAGAAATTAATTATTAACAAAGTTCTTCAAATTACAAACAAGTAGTTGAATTTTTAACAAACAACAAAAATTTCAAAACAAGAAAATTATTTTTCTACCAAAAATGCGTCTCTTTAATGAAAAAATCAATTTTCAACCACTACTTTCAAAAAATAAAATTATTTTCTTAACAAAGTTTTCAACAGAACAGTTTAATCTTTTTACGGAATAGCTAAATTTCCAACTGAGTAGTTTAATTTTTTACCAAAAGACAGAATTTTAAACAAAATTCATCAATTTTCAACCAAATAGTTGATATTTCAACTAAAAACGATAAGTTTTTAAACAGGTGAGGTCAACGAAAAAATAAATTTTTTAACAAAATAGTTAGATCCCCAATCAAATGGATGAATTTTTGACCCAGAAAATTCGTTTTTTAAGTGAAAAATAAATAATTTTTTAACCAAAAATGGAATTATTAAATTTCCAGTTGAAAAAAATGGTCAATAAAAAAACGAATTAAAAATCGATTGATTTCAACTTAAAAAGAAGAATTCTAAACTAGACAAATTTTTGTCCCAATAACTAATAAGCATTTGTAGTGAAATTCAAAAAAGGGCTCAAAAAATAAAAAATAAAATTTATTAATTTTTTTCTTGAAAAAGTACCTTTAAATTTTTTGAATATGTATATTTCGATTCAATAAAACTTTATGCGTCAATTGAAAAAAAATATGGTTTCTTTTTTTTTGCAAAAAAAAAAAAAAAAGTTTGGAATTCTTTGAATTATTTCAAAAGATAATTCAAAGTTTTCGAGTTTTGAAAAGATTAAAAATAATTAAAAATCTGAAAACAAATATTTTTCGTTTGTATAAACAATAACGCAACAACAATAAAACATAAATGACATTATTTGTTGCATATTTCATTTGCATATTTTTGTTATATTAATAATGTAACTATATATAGTTACATTATTGTTTGTATAAATTATAAATATTATAAACAATATAATTGTTCAACGTTTTTTAGTATGATTAAAAAAATCCTAGAGATATGACTGTGACGTATTCTAAAAATTTGATTTATTAATGAACTTTCAAATTAATTCCAGAAAAAAAGTAAGACAGATACATATAATTTTGATCATTAAATTCAGATACTCATTTCACAACATCACAAACTTGAAAAAAAAATTATATAATCGAAATAGAATTCATAGATTTCGCAAAGATTCGCAAGATTTCATAGATTACAACAAATTTCAAAAAAATTACCAAATATTTCGAAGATTTCTTAAAAATTTCCAAGATTTCAAATACTTCACGAAGACTTGAATACCAGATATCAAGAGTTATCAGCCCCTAGATTATATTTTTTTTTATAGTAAAAAATTGGTTCTTATGAGTTCCAAAATTAAAAATTTACCTAAAATTTCAAAAAAATTAGCCGTTGTAGGCGCCGCGCGTACTTTTTGAACCCCACTTCCCCTACATTCCCCTCTTCCCCTCCACTCACTTCATCCTTCCCCTTCCCCTTCCCCAACTTCTTTCTCCTTAACTTCCCCCTCACCTTGCTTCCCAAGCTAACACTGTCCTTCCCCTACTTCCCTTCTCCATCCATCATTTCCCCTCCTTACTCCCCCTTGTTTCTAATAATTTCCCCTACCACCCCTCACTTACACTCAATTCTGCAATTCCTCACTGCTTGTGCTTCTCCTTTCTTCAATTCCCCCCACTTTGCATATTCACCACTCTCCTCATTTCCCCTTATTTCCTCTACGACCCCTTTTCTCTCTTTCTCCTCACATCGCCTAACTTACCCTGACTACTCTCCCCTCATTTACCTTCACTTTACATAATTGTTCTCCCCTCATTTCCCCGCACTTGTTCTACTTCCCTATTTTCCCCTTACTCACCTTACGTACCCTACTTCTCCTCCCCTTATTTCCCTCACTTCTTCCCTACTTCCCTCACCTCATTGTCCCTCACTTCCCACTTTCTCTAGTTCCCCCCTGCACCTCACCTATTTTTCCTTCCCTCATTTGTTCTCACTTACACTAGTTCCCCCCTTTACTACCCCTACTTCTCCTCCCAGTTACCCCACTTCCTCTACTTTTCCTACCCTCATTTTCCATCCCTTCCCCTGCTTCCATTCTCCTCATTTCTCCTCACTTCCACTACTTTCTTTTCTCTCATTTTCCTTCAGTTCCCTACCCCTCATTTAGCCCTACTTGACCTAATTCAAGACACCATGGTTTCCCCTTACTCCCCCTACTTTCCTCTCCCCTCAATTTCACCTTATTTTCTCTAATTTCCTTCCCTCATTTTCTCTACTTCATTTCTTTGGAAAAAGTATGACAGACATACAATAATGTTCTGTGCATGAAGATTTTTTTCGGAATAGTAATACTAGAAAAGTCCGGTCAAATTTTTCTTGAAGTATGTGTACCATTCAAAATTTATATCCTAAAAGAGTTAAAAAATAGCCGTGTTATGGAAAATTATTTTTAACACAAAAGTAGAAAAAATCCCACTTCAGTTTCTTGGTACTTTATACCTGTCTCAGCAGTTCTTTTTTGGCACATAAATCCTACGAGCATATTATGTAAAAAAATTGTCCCTGGGAGGGTAAGGAGGGGTAGAGGCATTATGTGGAATGAAAGGATAGGGAAATTAGGGGTGTTGAGGTGAATCGTGGTAAGGGAGGGGATATAAATGTCAAAGTAAGGGAGGGGAGTGCGATCAGGGGAAGTAGGGATGAGGAGGGTTTATGGAGAATGGAGTGAAGCAGGGGGATGGGATTATGGTTGAATAGTAGGGGAAGGAGTACGTCTGGGAATGGGGAGTGAAACGAAGGGGAAGTATGTGGAAGTAGTGAATGGGAGTATTGGGAGGGAGGGGATGATAAGAAAGGATGGGACAGGCTCGGATCTGATAGGACAGGATAGGATAGAAGAGAACAAGAAAGAGAGAGAGAGGAGAGGTAGGGAGAGAGAAGAGGTTAGAATGACTTAATTAACGCCTTAATAGGCTACGCAGCCCTTTTTTGCAAGTGCACGGCACCTACTTTGATTTTTCTTTTGCTTCGCTCGCAAGTTTCAGCGCGCCTAGGGCGCGCGACTGCTGGTTCTCGCGCTTCACGCTCGAAAATATAATTATCTCGCGCTTCGCACTCCATAATGTATTTTTCTCGCGCTACGCGCTTGGTCTTTATAATTCCCTCACATTTGTGCGCAGGCCTTTTAACATTAAAGGTCAATGTATCGACAACTGTAATTTAGTGATTGTGAATTCTCTTTTGTTAAAGCTCCTTCGGCTTTAACGAACACATTCTTATAACGCATGCGAAATAGCTGGCCAACGAACTTGGCCTTCCGATTTTTACACTAAAAGAGTTTACCAAAGGCTAGTCTATTAAATTCATATTTTCAAAAATTATCGTGCTCACAGACAGACATAGAGACAGACGTCCGTTTTTTAAGAAAGTTAATTTTTTTCATTTTGAATAAATTCTTACAACAATAATTGATTACATGTTTTCGTATCCTTTTTGAATGCACAATTTTTGTTCATTCATCTGTTTTCGTACCTTGCATTGTTCTTTCAAAAATTTGATTTTTTTTACTGTGAATGTCATTTTCGAGAATAAAACTAAAACTACACATCCTATCGAAACATGATCAATCAAAATTTGTACCTCTTTTTTGGATGAACAAAATTTGTTTCTTTCATTTTTTTCGTAGCTTGTGTTATTCGTCTACAAATTTAATTTTTCTATTTTCAATGCTGTTTTTTACGAATCAAACAGAAACTACCCGTCATATCAAAAAGTGAATAATGACAAATTTTTAAGTCTGTTTTGAGTGCACAATTGTAGTCAATTCATCTTTTGTCGTATCTTGCATAGTTTAACAGCAAAATTGAATTTTTTTGTTTTTCATTATTTTTTTGTTTTTTTGGAATTTTGAAAATGCTATAACTCCGGTAATTTTTGTTCATCTGAAAAAGTCATTGGAATATTTTTTTCATATTTTTGCGTACTACTAATAACCGGACATACAAATTTTTAATCTTCAAAAGGGTGGTATCAAAAATTTTCAAAATGTGCTCACTTTTTCAATTTTCATCCAAAATATCTGGTTAAGGAACTTTTTCTTTCTTTATTGGCCATAAAAAAGTGTACCAAAGCACAATCCAATCTGATCAATCTTTCGAAAGTTATCGTGCCTATACAATACTACAGACAGACAGACGGACAAACAGACAAACAGACACCTGCGTAAAAATCGTTTTTTCTGACTCAGAAGGTCTCAAAACGTGGAGATTTGATGAAAACCGACAAAGTAAAATTGTACATAAAACTAATACCTTCTCATTAGAATGAGAATGTAAAAAATTGTCGAAGTGTGGAAAATTTGAGAAAAGCTTCATATCCAGGTGCACATAAAATACCCGACGAGCACATGTGTTACATTAATTTTTTTTCTACTTAAGCAAACAACCGTTTCTGCGGCCCTCGAACAATTCTCGCGACAGGTAATCGATAATCGTCAATTGCAGTTCGTCGAACAAGATTTATAGGCTAACACCACACCACGCCACACCGTCCCGGTATTACAGAACCTTCCTTTTTTTCATTCCCAAGTCGAGAATGAGAATAAATAAATGCACAAGAGACATTAACTGTTTCGCCTTACTTCCAATTTTAAATTCTTACGCTCCATGTGCTCTCTTTATTGGCACGTAAAACACTCCGTTAGGAGGGTAGAAGGCTCCTCGAATTTATGTCAGGGTCGACTTTCCAGATTCATAACGCCTCATTTATGAATTCTTCTTTTTTGACGTTTAGTGCAACTCTTTTCTCCCGAAATTATTATCATTGCCATTTTTCTTCTTCGACAATTTAGAGAAAGATCAGCAAAGTAGAAACATTTTGTTCGAGCAGTCAAGTATTTTAAAGATGCTCAGTAGGGTGGCCCAATTTTTTTTTAGTTTTCATGCCCTCACCGTTAAAATTTGTTCAATAAAAGGGTGTCTACTTAAATCCTGGAAAAAAGTTCTTTGATAATTCCGGATTTCTTCCAGATATAATTTTGTATAGTACGGAGCCATTCAAATATTTCGCATTTTTCAATAAATCAATCAGAACGGAATATGTATATAGTTTCGCGAGTTCATTATAATTAATTTTTTTCCAGTTTCTCAGGATATA